>SJYV01052401.1:755923-791458 GCA_006410875.1 Neotragus pygmaeus | reverse complement strand
GGGAGAGAGGTCAGAGAGGGAGGGGACATATGAATATCCTTGGCTAATTCATGTTGCTGTATGACAGAAACCAACACAATATTGCAAAGCAATTATCCTTCGATTAAAAAAAAAAAAAAAAAGAAAGGTGAGTTACGAAGGGTCCAGCAAGCTCCACTGCCAAGTTCAGATTTTGTCCTAGAGGAAATGGCAACCATTGCAAGATTTAAAATTACACAATTATTTATGCTTCAGATAAATTTCTCAGGGTACTTGACAGAGAAACAAAATGTTGAGACACAATGATTCTTGCTGGAAACTCATGATTCTAACTTCTACTTTACACTAACTATATTCTTTTAAATGAGTTGATCCTTCCTTCATGGTTTCCTTCTGGAAACACTTCTTAGATTTTGAAACAGAGACTCCAGAAGGGAATTTCTGGGTGGGAAATTTTAAAGCAATGAAAATACCCAGGTTCAATTCCTGGGCAGGCAATTAAAATCTCACTTCAAGTCACTGCTCACTGCTCTCTCCTCTAGATCCAGACCTGATCATCAATCTAAAAATATCCCTCCCATACCTTTCTACTTTCTTACCCTAGTTCATTCTCCTATATAACACTTTTCATACTACCTGATACAACTTTTGTTTATGGTGTCTCACTGTCTTACACCATAAGACAGTGAACCTCAAAAAAGGTACAGACAGTGACTAGCACATAGTAGGAACTTAGTAAATATTTACTAAATGAGAGACTGCATGAAAGGAAATGCCTAATATTAATATTAGATTAGATTTATGAGGCTAAGCAGTGTGAACACAAGTGGCTGAAATGGTAACTCCTAATATTTGAAAAACTATCTTTGAATTCAACCAAGACCCCGAATTTCAACTCCAGAAGACCCTTTATTCAGTTCTCTCTTAAAAAAAAAAAAGTCTTTTTCTTCTTTTCATCTCATTATAGAAGCTCTGAAAGGTGAGATGAGAAGAAAAAAAAGTTTGGAATGCAGGCTCCAGCTCTGCAATGCTCAGATTGTTGGTTATAATCTATGTACAATGTCTAGCAATGACAAATTGACTGTTTATTAATGAGTTGTTGTCGTTCAGTCGTTAAGTCGTGTCCGACTCTTTGTGAACCAATGGAATACAGCACACCAGGCTTCCCTGTCCTTCACCATCTCCCAGAGCTTGCTCAAACTCATGTGCATTGAGTCAGTGATGCCATCCAACCATCTCATTCTGTCATCCCCTTCTCCTGCCTTCAATCTTTCCCAGTATCAGGGTCTTTTCCAATGAGTCGGCTCTTTGCATCAGGTGGCCAGAAGATTGTAGCTTCAGCTTCAGCATCAGTCCTTCCAATGAATATGCAGGGTTGATTTTCTTTAGGACTGACTGGTTTGATTTCCTTGCAGTCCAAGGGACTCTCAAGAGTCTTCTCCAACAACACAGTTCAAAAGCATCAATTCTTCGGGACTCAGCCTTCTTTATGGTTCAATTCTCGTATCTGTACATGATGATGGGAAAAATCATGGCATTGACTATACAGACCCTGGTTGGGAAAGTGATAGCTCTACTTTTTAATATGCAGCCTAGGTTTGTCATAGCTTTTCTTCTTCCAGGGAGCAAGCGTCTTTCAATTTCATGGCTGTAGTTACCATCTGCAGTGATTTTGGAGCCCAGGAAAATAAAATCTGTCACTGTTTCCACTTTTTCCCCATCTATTTGTCATGAAGTGATAGGACTAGATGCTGTGATCTTCATTTTTTGAACGTTGAGCTTTAAGCCAGTTTTCTTCATTCTCTTCTTTCACCTTCATCTAGAGGCTCTTTAGTTTCTCTTTGCTTTCTGCCATTAGAGTGGTATCATATGCCTATCTGAAGTTGTTGATATTTCTCCCAGTAATCTTTTGATTACAGCTTGTTATTAATCCAGTCTGGCATTTTGCATGACGTACCTTACAGATAAGTTAAATAAGCAGGGTGACAATACACAGTCTTGATGTACTCCTTTCCCTGTTTGGAACCAGTCTGCTGTTCCAAGGCAAGTTTTAACTGTTGCTTCTTGACCTGCATACAGGCTTCTCAGGAGACAGGTCAGGTGGTCTGGTATTCCCATCTCTTGAAGAATTTTTCACAATTTGTTGTGACCCACACAGTCAAAGAATTTAGTATANCCAGCGTTTCTCATGATGTACTCTGCATATAAGTTAAATAAGCAGGGTGACAATATACAGCCTTGATGTACTCCTTTTCCTATTTGGAACCAGTCTGTTGTCCCACGTCCAGTTCTAACTGTTGCTTCCTGACCTGCATACAGATTTATCAAGAGGCAGGTCACGTGGTCTGGTATTCCCATCTCTTTCAGAATTTTCCACAGTTTATGGTGATCTATACAACCAAAGGCTTTGGCTTAATCAATAAAGCAGAAATAGATGTTTTTCTGGAACTCCCTTGCTTTCTCGATGATCCAGCCAATGTTGGCACCAGAAACATTTGTTAAATGAAGAAGGACATGCATGCCCTGGTACACAAGTAGAAAACCCCAGTGACACTACCATCATTTCTGGCTTTCCTTCATGTAACAAGCCTGAGAGATGTCTATTAATTCCCTAGTTTACTCAGCTCAGAGCTCTACCACTTAAAAAATTTGAAATTGTTCTAAATGGAATGAAAAGCACTTGGTGATCTAAATAATTGTGGTACTACCACTGAAATGTGATGATGAAATTTATATGTTCACTAATAGAACAGGACAGTAGTCTATTACAATGGAAACTACTGAATCATATATGTATTTCATTAGTAATATCTGCTTTTTAAAAATTCATGTAAAACTATTCTAAGTAATGATGACACTCACTTTTCAAGTCAGATAGGCAATTACATGACACACTGGCAGTACTTATGATTCCTTAATTATGATGATGGATTCTCATGAGCCATGTCCCTTATCAGGCGGTTTGAGAGGTCTTTTCCTGAAACGCAACCCAAAACTTTCCTGGATACCAGACCCTTTTGTCTGCAATGTTCCCAGAGCCAGAGAGTGTATGCTGTGTTATCAGAGACCATGGATTTGAGGCATATGACAAATGCTTATAAACGGATGGGGAGGTCTTTTATGCACACTAAAGATACCATGAATTATCAAAATTGTAACATCTTCAATCTCTTAGTACTTTATTTTCCTCTCTTCTTTGCTAGTATACTCTAAATCCCTCAAAGACAGAATAGAATTTGGCTTTGAGATATGAAGAAACTGGTTTAAATAAGAGGATGGGGCTCACAGCACTTCAAATACTTTGCTTATATTCTGTCATTGTAAATTTTAAAATCGTCAGTATGTACAAACCACCTGAATTAATGTCAACTTAACATATGTTAAAATATTATTTGCTTATTGTATCATATCAATTAGTTCAGAGATACAAACACAGTGACTGACACCCGTATTACAACCCTCAGTCTTGAATGAGTTATGGACCATTTCTACATTAGACACACTTGGCCAGTATAGAGAAATGAAATTAGTTCTTCTATCAGATTTTGTGATTGCAGAGATAAAGCCAGAAGAGTCCATCACAAACATAAATTTAGCCGACATCAGACTTAGGTATAGACATGTGCTAAATAGCAATTTAAAAGCATTAACAGATCACTGTCATGTTGACTAGAAGACTTTTTTAACAATTGCTAAATGCTTGTTATTTTTAGGTATTATGCGAAATACAGTTAAACTTAACAGCCTTAGGCAGTATATGGTATTATTTTTATCCACTAGAGGAAACCAAGGCTCAGGAATGCTATATAACATTGCCAAAACCACATAAAAAATGGTAAAGCAGAGCCTGATTTTTTAGCCCTTTGGCTATCTTGTGTCCCTAGCACATTTTCCTTAAACATGTACCCTGAAATATACACAAATGTTTCATCTAAATTCACATTTTACCTGAAAAAAGTTTGACCCCAAATGTTTAGTTATTTCTTTGGTTGGAAAAAATAAAATCCATTTGCTTGTCCACTGATAAGACCCCTCCTATCTTCCTACAGAAAGCAACCACCACCTGTCCCCACAGCCTGATGTTGACTTTTCTAAGCCACCTTTTCCAGTGGTTTCTAGAATTCCTTTGTGTTAGACTCTTAATTTGAGAGCCTTTGCACACACAGCCCAGGAGGAAGTGTGAATGCAGAGATGTCTTCAGTATAATAACACACTGCCAAGTGGCACCTAGCTGATACGACATGGCTGTTACTGTCACTGGTCATTCTTCATCTTGCCATGACATGTCTAATAAATCTCTTGAATCCTTCTTATGAAAACAAAACACAACAAAATCTGTTTTAAAGCACTGTTGACAGTGGTGCAGAAGAGGAAAAGACTGATGCTATAGCTTTGTCTGGCAGGGGAGCACTTGTTACTTAATCCACTCTTTATAATACTTCCTGGTTCCATTTTGGGACTATGGAAAAATCAGTTCCATCATTATTCGGTTTCCTCAGAAACTAAAGGAAAAAAATGGACTCAGGTAAAAACGAATTACCTGGGGTCTAGCACGACAAATTCAGTATTAGTGGAGAAAGTGTGTACCAAGTTATGAATTTTGCACAATAGCCCTTGGAATGATGGTATTCAGTTGCAATATGAAGTTCCGGAGGAAGATTCACATCAAAACATTTTGATGTGAAAATGGATTGGATAAAATCATGATAAAAACCAGGATAGTGCTAAACACCAAGCAAGGTTCAATGGAGGCTAAACTGCTGAATGAAAGTTCATTTGCATGAACTCAGACTTGGTCACCCAATGAAACAGAAATAGAACTAGTAAGTACTGTAAAGCAGGTTTCCCAGTGGTAAAGGAACCTGCCTACCAACGCAGGAGACCCAGGTTCAGTCCCTGGGTCTGCAAGATCCCCTGGAGTGGGAAACAGTAACCCACTGCAGTATTCTCCCCTGGAAAACTGCATGGAGAAGAGCCTGAGTGCTACAGTCCATGGGGTCACGAAGAGCAGAACACAGCACAAGTATTATAAAAGGAGCATTAAATGCAACGTGCTTCCCCACAGGACAAAGCGACAGCATCAGTGTTTCTTCCTCTTCCGGTCCACTGTCAATGGTGCTATGGCTTTATTTCCATCTGTTTAAAACTAGAGTGTGCTGGTTTGTTATGCTAATATTTGCCATTGCTAGGATCAACCCTAGTTCTTAAAGCCAGCCTCAATATACTTCAAAGATAGGAGAGACCTTGGACAACCAGAGAGGAAGTCAGAAATTTTTCTGCCGAATGCTCCAAGGTCATGAATCTATTTTAATAGGAGATATATTTTGCTTATGATAGGGGCTAAACTGAAGTCTCTGAAGAATAACAACAAAAATAGTGCAAATTGTTTTCAAGGGGAATATTTATATAATTGAAAGGCCACATTGTTTGCAAGAACTTCAGACGTACTTGTTACCTAGATACATATAAATAAACTGTAAATACAGGCCAACATTGTCCCTTGAAAAGGTACTGTGAAATTATAATTCTTCTTTTCATTAAAGAACGTTTCTGCTGGGCCGTTTGACTTCAAATAAATATATGTATTAAGCAATATAAGTACATTTTTCCAAAATGCTTTATAATTCAAATTTTTCACTAATGTTGCCTCTCAACTCCAACTAATGAGATTTAAGAAGTGATCAGAATAACCAACAAAACATGAATTCAAATTGTTGGGAAGGGTGGATGAAATTGCTTAATGAACTAAAGAACATCAATTGCTTAATTATACAGAGTACATTGGGCTGAAACAATATCACTCAGTTTCTATTAAATCTTCCATCAGCAGAGATAGAAGCTTTCCGGCCGCTTAGACAAATGCTTTTTCCGGATTTGGTACGACTACAAGATTTTTAGATATGATTAACTTGATCTGAGCTGAACACATGAGAAACAGCAGTGACAGCATTTCAAACAACCCCAGTTTCAGAGGATAACATTTGCTGAACATTCGATAACTAACTAATTAATGGAAATATACATCATTTGTACACACTAAAATATTTCAGAAAGTTGGTCTAAACAGTTTATGTCATGGAAGGTAGCTGACTTCTGTGTTTTATGGCAGAGACTATATTTCTGTTTGGAATACAAAATATTAAGCATACAAGTCTAAAATTAAATTTATACCTAAATATAAGCAGTCTCTACAGAGATGGTTGTTTTACTATCTTTTCTAATTAATGACTATTTATAATTTTTTTTAAATTATTCTCTTTAACAAATTATTATTCACTGTTACCTTAGTCATTTTAAGAATCAAGATGGATTATGAAAGTCATTCTCTACCATGCCCACTCAACAATATAAAACCTTTAACATGACAGCAAACAATTAAATGGATTAAACGGAGGCTTTGAAATATTACAAAGCAAAATGGAAGAAAAAAAGGGTAACATGTAACTATATACTGTAACTTAGAATGTACATATTATTTTACAATGTATAATAATTAGATGAAAGCTAATAGGATAACTTTTTTTTAAAGCACTGAAAAAGGAAAAATAAAACATCAGACACCTCCCTTGAACTAACCTCAGCTAGGTCTCAGGGACCGCACTGATATATACACGCCTATTGTCCAATTGAACTTTCTGTAATAACAGAAACGTTCTAGAGCCGGTCAATGTGAAAAGCACTAGCCACTGGACAGATTAACTCTATACTTGACTTCTCTCTGTACCAACACTGACAATGACGTTGTTGAGTGTCTGAAACCCAAAACGTGAGAATTCTGTCACTATATTAGACTTTGTTGCATCAATAAACAATGCCAATTTCACAAGCGACTAAGGATTACTTTTTGTCATGCTCTCTGCTGTTTTCACTGTATGCTCCAGATTGAGGGGGCAGTCTCCCTCTAGCCTGCCAGACTTATAACAGAAGGGAAGAAAAGAGAAACTGCCTGTAACCTGGGCTTTTCAAGTTTCTATTTAAAAGTAATTCCTCCCACTTTCATGCACGTGTTACTCATCAAAACGACCACGGCCTCTCTGGATTTCAGCAACATGTAAGATGGCCAATCTGATGTCAGTGGGCCCAGGCAACATCCTCCTCTTCCAAGGAGCGGCGGCAGCAATTTTCAACAACGCTGCAATCTACCACAAGACTAACATTTTGAATCGGTCACGGAACACATGTAAAGTTATAGGGCATTTTGCTTTTACGTGGTCCACCAATCTGCATATAAAATGCCACGATAATAGCTCTTTCTCAGCTGCTTCCCAACAACAACAACAAGAAATCACCATAAAAAGCAGCCACCCTCACTGTCTTTCCAGAGCGTCTAGACTGGAGCGCATCTCCAGTCTCCAGTTGCTGCTGCCTAGGTCTCTGTTCAGACATCCACAACTGAAGTCAGCCCACGTTCCAGGTTGAACAGCTAATGGAAAGTGGTAGATAGGCCGGAAAAGTGCACATTTTCCAAGAAAGGTCATGAGAAGATTATCTTCCTGCCGGGGCCAGATAGGTAACATTGAGGGCCCCTGAGCATGGAAGTGTAGAGCGGTGGGGGATAAGGACTGTAGAGTGGTGGGGTTACCAGGTCAAGTTTGTCCTGGAGCAGCCTCTCAATACTGATATTACAATTGCATTATTTAATAATAATGCAATTACATTTAAAACTGGTATTGGAAAAGTAGTGAAAGAAAAAGAAAAATCTGAGAGACTGAAAAAAATTAAATTATTTAAAGTAATTAGCCTCCAACTAGAATAAGTTAATTAATTTAAAAAATCAACTTATACTCCTATATTAATCATAATAAAAATTATATAAAACTTATAAATGAACAGCAATGAAAGACCATATATCAAAACACAGGGAATGCAACTAAACATAAATAAATGTATTAATTTAATGCATTAAATCAAAATATTGGAAAGAAATTGATTTTAAAAGGTCCCTTAAAAAACTAGAAAAAGAAAAACAGACTAACATTAAGAGAAAAAAAGAAGCAAAATAATAAAAGGCAGAAATTAATGATACAGATAACAAAAAAAGATTAGAGGGATGAGAATACCAAAAATTCCTCTGGGAAAGACAAAAATAGTAATAAACAAAGTAAAAGAAATTGATAATGGTAAAAAATGAAAAATAAAATTCTCAGGAAAAAAGTACGGTGCCAGTTAGAAATGCAGTTGAGTTTCTTAAAGTATTAAGAGAATATACTATTATTGACTTTAGGAAAATTGACTTTAAAAAAATAGAAGGGCTAAATAAATGCAGAATCATTGAAGGAAATAAGTGAGTAATCTAAAGTTACTGAAGTAACTCTACAAATCAATGTTGGTATGACCAAACTTAAAATGAATTAAAACTACAGTATATGATAAACAAAATAAAAATTAAAAATTGATTACTATGTGGAAAAGTAATCTGTTAAAAAGCTTAAAAATCTATGATCAACAGTATATATATTTTGCTGACAGATAATGTGCAGTAACAAAAGGGCATAATATATTTAAGAACGAAAAACATAAGTTCAAGATAGTGGCTACCTCTAGGTTCACTCTTCTCAAAAATAATAATGGAGTTGGGAAGGAGTAGCATTAATAATTGGTTGGGCTTCCCATGTGGTACTAGTGGTAAGGAACCCACCTGCCAATGCACGAGCCCTAAGACATGTGGGTTGGATCCCTGGGTCAGGAAGATTCCCTGGAGGATGGCACAGCAACCCACTCCAGTATTCTTCCCTGGAGAATCCCATGGACAGAAGACCCTGGCAGGTTACCATCCATAGAGTACCGAAGAGTCAGACAAGGCTGGAGTGACTTAGCACACATGTGCAGTAACTGGTTATAGAGGCATCAGCTAACTCTGAAAGATTACAGTAGAGCAGGTCAGCGTGACACAAAGCTTTTTTTTTTAAAGGCTAAGAAAATGAAAAATTATTTGTCGAATCTGATTAAGAAAAAAAATGAACACAGACTTTACAAGACTGAAAGACAGGAGACCTAAATACTTAGGTAAGTCCCATAGTTCCAGATAGGAGTTGAATTTGTTCCCTCACAAATTCATATGATGAAATTAAGCTCTAGTATTTCAGCCTTTTTCAGTGAACAATGCAAAGAAACAGAGGAAAACAATAGAATGAGAAAGACTACAGATGTCTTCAAGAAAATTAGAGACACTAAAGAACATTTTAAGCAAAGATGGGCACTAAAGGACAGAAGCAGAAGCAGAAGATATTAAGAATAGGTGGTATGAACACATAAAAGAATTGTACAAAAAAGATCTTAATGACCTGGATAATCATGGTTGTATGATCATTTAGCTAGAGCCAGTCATCTTGGAGTGCAAAGTCAAGTGAACCTTAGGAAGCATTAATACAAACAAAGCTAGTGGAACTGATAGAATTCTAGCTGAGCTATTTCAAATCCTAAAAGATGATGCTGTGAAAGTGCTGCCCTCAATATACCAGCAAATTCGGAAAAACTCAGCAGTGGCCATAGGACTGGAAAAGGTCAGTTTTCATTCCAATCCCACAGAAGGGCAATGACAAACGATGTTCAAACTACCCCACAATTGGACTCATTTCACATGTTAGCAAAGTAATGTTCAAAATCCATCCAGCTAGGCTTCAGCAATATGTGAATCAAGAACATCCAAATGTACAAGCTGGATTTAGAATAGGCAGTGGAACCAAAGATAAAGTTGCCAACATCTGTTGGCTCATAGAAAAAGCTAGAGAATTTCAGAAAAACATCTAGTTCTGTTTCACTGACTATACTAAACCCTTGGACTGTATAAATCACAAAAAACAGGGAAATTCTTAAACAGATGGAATACCAGGCCACATTACCTGCCTCCTGACAAACCAGTAAGCAGGTCAAGAAGCAACAATTAGAACTGGACATGGAACAACAGACTAGTTCCAAATTGGGAAAGGAGTACGTCAAGGCTATATATTGTCATCCTGCTTATTTAACTTATATGCAGAGTATATCATGCGAAATGCTGGACTGGATGAAGCACAGGCTGGAATCAAGATTGCAGGAAGAAATATCAATAACCTCAGACATGAGATGCTGCTGCTGCTGCTGCTGCTGCTAAGTCGCTTCAGTCGTGTCTGACTCTGTGCGACCCCATAGACGGCAGCCCACCAGGCTCCCCCATCCCGGGATTCTCCAGGCAAGAATACTGGAGTAGGTTGCCATTTCCTTCTCCAACGCATAAAAGTGAAAATTGACAGTGAAGTCGCTCAGTCGTGTCCGACTCATAGCGACCCCATGGACTGCAGTCTACCAGGTTCCTCCATCCATGGGATTTTCCAGGCAAGAGTACTGGAGTAGAGTGTCATTACCTTCTCCGAAGACATGAGATGACACCACCCTTATGGCAGAAAGCAAAGAGGAATTAAAGAGGCTTTTGATGAAAGTAAAAGAAGACAGTGAAAAAGCTGGCTTAAAATTCAACAGTAGGGGTGGGATGGGGAGGAGATGGGAGGGAGGTTCTAAAGGGAGGGGATATATGTATACCTATGGCTGATTCATGATGAGGTGTGATAGAAAACCACAAAAGTCTGTAAAGCAATTATCCTCAATAAAAAATAAATAAATTTTAAAAAATGAAGATCATGGCATCTGGTCCCATCACTTCATAGCAAATAGATGGGGAAACAATGGAAACAGTGACAGACTTTATTTTCTTGTGCTCCAAAATCACTGTGGACGGTGACAGTAGCCATGAAATAAGAGACATTTGCTCTTTGGAATAAAAGCAATGACAAACCTAGACAGTGTATTAAACAGCAGAGACATTATTTTGCCTACAAAGGTCTGCAGAGTCAAAGCTATGGTTTTTCCAATAGTCACTTACAGATGTGAGAGTTGGGCAATAAAAAAGACTGAGCACCAAAGAATTGATGGCTTTGAACTGCGGTGTTGGAGAAGATTCTTGAGAGTCCCTTGGACAGCACCAGCCAATTCTAAAGGAAATCAACCCTGAAAATTCACTGGAAGGACTGATACTGAATACTTTGGCCACCTGATGAGAAGAACTAACTCATTGGAAAAGACCTTGATGCTGGGAAAGATTGAAGATGGGAAGAGAAGGGGACCACAGAGTATGAGATAGTTGGATGGCATCACTGACTCAATGCACATGAGTTTGAACAAACTCAATCCAGCAGATGGTGGAAGGACGGGGAAGCCTGGTGTGCTGAAGTTCAGGGGGTCGCAAAGAGTCAGACACGACTGAGAGACCGAACAACAACAACCACAGAATGTAACTGAATTTAGAGACAGGGCCTTTAAAAAGGTTAAGGTAAAAAGAGGTCCTCAGGTGAGCCCTAATCCAATAGGATTGGCATTCCTGAAAGGTAAATACACACAGAGAGGGAAAGGCATGGAGGCAAAGAGACAATATGGCCTCCACAAGTCAGGGCGAGACGTCTTGGAATGTAGCCAGCCAACCCTGTCGGCACCTAATCTTGGACTTCTTGCCTCTCGAACTGTGATTAAATAAATTTCTATTGCTTAAGCAACCCGGTCTGTGGTAGTTTGTTATGGTAGCCCCTGAAAACTAACACACCTGGACAAAGGAAATCCCTGTATTAATTGAGACACTGTATGTTCACTTTTCTGTCACTGTAACACTTGTGAATTCTCTAATACATTGTCATTTTATTTTGACAGACCTTTAAAAAATGTCTTAAAAGGGCAAGACATTTGATTTACTGCAAACATGTTTTAAATTATTTGCAAAATTTATAGAACTTGAGTAAAGCAGGAGGAAAACATTCTGATATGTTCAAGTATTATTTATATAGGAAGAAAATTCAGAACACTTGTATAACTTTATTTTAAACATCTCATTCCTTAAAGAATTGCAATTTTGGCTTGATCAACATCTTTGGTGGAATAACATTTACTGATTATTTACAGGCTGGTGCTTATTTAGGATTTACTTTGTAAAGACTGTGATGATGAGTTCAATTCAATAAGTGATTTTGTTGCAACTTTATTAAAATACAAATTTAAAAATTAAAGCTTTACAAGCTCCAACATACAAAAAAATCCAAAACCAGAAAAAAAAAATCCGGCTTCTCATTGTATCCTATATATAATGAAATCATCACAACAAAGTATGACTACTTCTAAGTACCCGGAGTCGCAGACAGGGCCTCCCTGGTGGCTCAGAAGATAAAGCGTCTCCTGCATCGTAGGAGACCTGGATCCAATCCTGGATTCTGTCAGGAAGATCTCCTGGAGAAGGGAATGGCTATCCACTTCAGTATTCTTACCTGAAGAATTTCACGCACAGAGGAAACTGGCAGGCTAAAGTCCATGGGATCACAAAAAGTCCAACAGGACTGAGCAACTACCACTTTTACTTTTTAAAAGGGAAAACAACATTTTCTTCAAAACAGCAATTGGTAACATACACCTTCTAGGTGCATATTAGAAGTCCGAGGAATTAGGAAACTTTTAAAGGTAAGAATTGGAAATAATCAATTGAAAATAGATGTATATCTAATTAATTTGGTCAATGCTATTATATTTATATGTCTCTGTTGGAAACTGTATTGTGCTATTCTGTGCTAGACAGTTATCATATTGCATTGTTACAGGGTTAGTTTTTTGAGGAAAAAGAAATCCTCTTGATGCCGTTTTTAAATATAAGAACATGACTCTGGTCTATTTTCTTTCCTAAGGTTCTTCCTGCTTTTACAGCTTCCTGGTACTTGGATTTCTACTATTAAAAAGTATGTGAAAAAAGACTTAGAAAATCTGGAAGAATATGGCTCAAGCAACATGATCATCCAATCACTGAGAGGTTAATAAAAGAGCACAGGACTAAATGCTTCAGTGTGTCTAACCTACATATGTGAGACAGAACTAAAGATCCCAGATGCTCAGTGGTATTATAATGGATCAATATTTTTTTAAAACCTAAATCTGTCCCTGGCGGCTTCCTCAGGGGCTCGGTGGTAAAGAATCCAGCTGCAATGTAAGAGGTGCAGGAGACACAGGTTCAATCCCTGGGCTGGGAAGATCCCCAACCAGGAGGAGGGCATGGCACCCCACTAGTATTCTTGCCTGGAGAATCCCATGGACAGAGGAGCCTGGCGGCCTACAGTCCACAGTGTCGCAAAGTTCGACACGACTGAAGCGACTTAGCACACACACACACCAAGCTGTCACACATCACTTATCAGCCACTAGTACCTAACTCATGTCCAACTTTCAGTTCATTTTTTATAAAGATCTATCACCATTTAAAAAATATAAATCTTAAATTATTTACAAAGATTTTTTATCAGTGGTAAAGATTCTATACTTGCCTTTTTATATAAATTTGGTTCAATGACAGTTATCTCAAGCCATACCTCATCTTGAGCCATATCACATTCAGTTGCTTTTTACCTTCTTACTTTTAACTTCTACTAAATCAAAGAATCCTTACTTAAACCAAGAGACCATCAGAGGAATGACTGCAAGCATTTGGCAGCTCCTGAGGATGTTGTAGATAATTCGATCAGAGAAAGGATTAAGAGGCGTTTGTCATAGACAATGATCTCCAGCATTTTATCAGATGGTAAGTTATTAACTATAACATACTGAAAAAAGGTAGAATGCTAAATATTTCCACTAGAGAGAGAAAGGTAAACAGATTTATAAAAGGGAGCCTACTAAACTGATTGAGTATTTTTGAGTTAAAATAAGGAATGAGAACTACAAACCACTACTCCGTACTTAAACAGGCTTGGATTACAGGTGACGCGCTGGTGGGGTTGGTCACAAACACCAGTCGCTGTGACAGACATCTCTGTCAATTAGTTACATATGGCTCACCATTAACAAAAAAAAATCATAAGGCAGGATTCTGGAGAAAGGTATCCCAACTAAACCTAAGATCAATTCAGTCATTCTCAAATCTTGTGCCATGCTAAATCACAACACAAGACAATCACTGCTTCCACAGTGAAAATAGGAAACAGTCCTTTTCTAGAACTTATAAATAAGTAAAAAATAAAATTCCCTATCTGTACCAAAGACAAGTTATGGGGAATAAAGAAAACTAAACAGGCGACTCAACAATACCAAGTCAAAAAGAGTTGGGACACATGAATAGTGAGAACTGAAATACATCACTCTTCTTGCAAGCTGGGCAAACTGGATGCTTTACTTTAATGAACCATGGAGAAGGACTGATTGATTATAAGGGATGTTGCCTTATGGTTTACTGTTCATAAATCACTGATCTCCTTATTGTATTAACTATATATAGTAACCAGCTTTCTTCCTCTTGGTTTTTGGGGAAAGAGTTGAAAGGACAGGTTGGAGAGAATTTTACCTCTTCAAAATTATCCTCACATATCAAAACTGACAGGCTCTTGAAGTTTAAAAGCACCTTCACAATTCCAATTTCATAGGAGCAAAAACAGATTTACACCAAAGAGATGACATAAATTGACCTTAAAGCCCAATGGCCTGCCAATTATAAATTACAGATTTCCCAGGCCTATTTTTCTATCAACAGGATATATAAGCTAGTTATTGGCTGTAAAATTAATAAGTCTATATAAATTATTATAAAAAAGAAAATCACACTCGAAAAACTATTGTTTAAAATAATCCTCACAAGAAGCATAGTAGTCATCTCTTGTTCTTCTCTGAAATTAACTTGACATTATTATTAAACAAATTTTGAGAGACTTATTAAGCAACAAAAGAAAGTGCAATAAAAATGAACAGAAAAATCATCCCAAAACAAATCATGTCATAAAATTGCTAATACTGCAGTCAGTATATTAAAAAATAGTTGTTGAAATTAGTTTATATAAAAAGGAACTTCAAAGATAACCAATGAACAAATAAACAAATCCAATATAGCTAAGTTTTTTTAAGGAAATGTATTCAGCTACAAAGTGGAGGGGCTTGGGGATGTGGGGAGCTATAAGTTTTCACCAACTTCCATGTGTTAACACTTTCCTTGGCCTCTTGTTTTTCACTGCCAATTACAGATGTGTATTTGTGCTCATAAAGGCCCATCTGTAGTATGGTTTATTTTTCCATTTTTTTCTAAAATTTCTTTGACCTTGAAATCAATTAGTTTCATTTCACAAGAAGAGTCTATGCTAATTCAATACTGTTATTTTCTAATTCAAAAATACTATAGCAATGGGAAGAATATATCACATGAAATAAGCAAACTTAAAAGATAATACTTATCTGCATAATCACTCTACTGAAGTTTGTAGAAGTGAATTAAGTAAAAGCAATCAGTGGCAATTAAATTCCTATCTGTCTTTATCCTCTCAAAATAATTTGTTCTCAAGCTTAAAGTTCTAAACTTTTGTCTCTAAGATATTCAAGGTTTAAAAAAGTGTGAAGGTTAGATATCTTAGAAAAGAGAGGCAAACATTTATGTATAGTATGATCTATATAATAGTACTTCTCACATTTAGGGTATTTTTTTCCCCTGAAATCTATTTTAGGACCATAATTAACAATAAAAAGGAAATTTATAGCCTTAGCAAAATTTTAAAATTATCATTTTAGAAGATTTACAGAATTATAAACCACTTTAAAACAGCTCCATTCTGAAATGATGAAGGAACCCTTTTTGGTGGTTACTTGTACAAACAAAGCCAGAATATTCATTAAAGAAAATATTGTCATTTCCTGCCTCACTAAAACTATTGCTTCATTAATGAACTGATAAGCATTTTAAAAAAAGATTAAAGCAAAGAAACATCACACTCAGAAATGTAAATTTGCTTACAATCTATAATCCTGTCCTACCTTTGATTTTCCTAAAGAAGACATGAATGCCTTTTTTTTCCTTCAAGCATCAGAACTGTAGAAAAGATGTTTTCATAAACTCCCTGAAATTAATTAATAAATCCAAAGAAATGCTATCTTCACAGCAAAAATGATAAAGAATTTTTAATCACTTGTCCTTTATAGGAAATAGTGCTTCTGATTGGCAAATCTGGAAGCAATTCAGCAAAGAAAATAAAACAGGTAATTATATGAACAGGATTATGAAAAATCCTACCTTTCTTTACCTAGATAAAAGTTTTTTTTAGAAAGTTTCTTGAATTTTNAGTCAAAGGCTTTGGCACAGTCAATCAAGCAGAAATAGATGTGTTTCTGGAACTCTCTTGCTTTTTCCATGATCCAGCGGATGTTGGCAATTTGATCTCTGGTTCCTCTGCCTTTTCTAAAACCAGCTTGAACATCAGGAAGTTCATGGTTCACGTATTGCTGAAGCCTGGCTTGGAGAATTTTGAGCATTACTTTACTAGCATGTGAGATGAGTGCAATTGTGTGGTAGTTTCAGCATTCTTTGGCATTGCCTTTCTTTGGGACTAGAATGAAAACTGATCTTTTCCAGTCCTGTGGCCACTGCTGAGTTTTCCAAATTTGATGGCATACTGAGTGCAACACTTGCACAGCATCATCTTTCAGGATTTGAAAGAGCTCAACTGGAATTCCATCACTTCCACTAGCTTTGTTCGTAGTGATGCTTTCTAAGGCCCACTTGACTTCACATTCCAGAATGTCTGGCTCTAAGTAAGTGATCACACCATCGTGATTATCCAGGTCATGAAGATCTTTTTTTATACAGTTCTTCTGTGTATTCTTGCCACCTCTTCTTAATATCTTCTGCTTCTGTTAGGTCCATACCATTTCTGTCCTTTATTGAGCCCATCTTTGCATGAAAGGTAAATTCTTTACCTTCTGAGAGGTAAAGCAACACAAATACATAAAGTAAAACCCAAGCCAAAAGATCCATACACAGCATGGTTTTTTAACCATATAAATTATGATTTATATGATTATGACATCACCCAAAAATGTACACTATAAAAATTATGTTTGTTTTTGCTATTCTTATGATTAATACCAGAGAGACTAGAACTAAAGGAAAAGTTCCTAAAACAAAAAGTAAAAATACACAGATTGAGAGATGATGCAGGAAAAAAGAAGGCCAGAGATAAAAGCTAAGTAAAAATCAATCACTGCTTCATTAAAATAGTAAAACCTTGGAAAAAGCACTTAACCTTTCTGGGTCCATTCTTTCATCTGTAGTAGAGACAGTTAAAAACACATAAGGGGCTCTCCCAGTTCTCAGATCTATGGTTATCTATTTAAAGATTCTAATGCTAAACAGTATCAGCTTTCTTTAAAAAACAAACAAACAAACAAAAACATAAAAGTATGGAAACTGCATTCCTTTAAAAAAAAAAAACTTATTTATTGGCTGTGCTGAGTCTTAGTTGTGGCATCTTTAGTCGTATCTTTAGTGGCGGCATGCCAACTCTAGTTGTGGCTTGTAAACTCTTAGTTGAGGCCCGTGGGATCTAGTTCCTGGACTAGGGCCCCCTGCTGTGGGAGGGCGGAGTCTTCGCCACTGGACCAACAGGGAAGTCCTCGGTGTCTATTTTTAAGAACTTACTCAGGTCCTGTTCTAATTTAAACTTTTAAAAATTCAAAAGCTAAAAAACATATAAGAAATTAGAACACGTGTTCACTGTTTTAACTAGGTTTGATATTTTATTGTCTTACGTCAATAAATTATCATTCAAAATATTAAAGCCAATATAATCTACTTTCAGATTCTATTGTGAGATTATAAGATTCACATGCAGCTGTATAAAATAACAGAGAAGGCCTATATCCTTTGCCCACCTCTGTCCAATGATACCAGTCTGCATAAATGTTATCTAATACCATAACCAGAAGACTGACATGGATACAATCCACAGATTTAATCAGTTTTTACCCGCACCCGTGTGTGTGTGTGTGTGTGTGTTTAATTCTGCACAGTTCTATCATTTCATCACATGTGCAGATTCATGTGAGCACCAACACAGTCACGACACAGAAAGTCCCTGCACAAAGATCCCTTCATCCTACCTTTTTATAGCCACAGAAAACACCCTCCTTCCCTATTTTCTTTTACAGTAAAAAAAACCCAAATAAAATTGTCTGGGTAATAACATCTTAATTTAGATTCAACCCACAAAATGATTATTAATAAAACTTTAAACTACCAGAATTAAGAACTCTTTAGATTAGTAAGACAGATGCTTATGTAATGGGAAAAACACACTAAAAATAATACCTTTATTTGTTCCTTACCACATAATTAAATATAGAAAGACAGGATCTCTGAGAAATAATTTCAATATGTAGCTATAAACCATTAGAGGATTTTACTAATGATAAATTGCAATTTAAGAAGCTGATACTCATTTGGAGAATGAAGAAAACCATCAAGTAAACATTCCAGCCAATAAATTAACATTTGACCTGAAAGTTCAGATTACATTTTCTAAGAGGAAAAAAAAGAAGTATATACTAAATAAAATTTAGGATTTGGTTACGCTGAGAAGTCACATAGATTTGTATCTGCTCATATTTTATATACAGATACAATACAATATATGTGAAAAAGTGAAAATGAAGTCACTCAGTCATGTCCGACTCTTTGCAACCCCATGGACTGTAGCCTACCAGGCTCCTCCATCCATGGGCTTTTCCAGGCAAGAAAACTGGAATGGGTTGCCATTTCCTTCTCCAGGAGATCTTCCCAACCCAGGCACTGAACTCAGGTTTCCTGCATTGTAGGCAGAGGCTTTACCTTCTGAGCCACCAGGAAATATACGTATATTTTCCAATCTCATGTGCACTTAACAAATGCAAACAATTTATTTTATTATGGAGACATTTAGGACTATTCCTCATAAATATAAAAATTACAGATGTATCTTAGGCCCATATTTTTATGTTTTGAAAATGGAAAGGTATATTGAATGTAATTTTCCATAAAGCTGAGACAGCAACAATATTGAATTATGCCAAAATTTCACCCAGATCAATTCCATCTTTCCTTTTCTCAATCCTTCCATTCCTTCCCTTGTTTTCTTGTCTCATTTCTATCTTTCTTTTTTAAACCTTTTTATTATGCAAAATTTCAAACCTATTCAAAAGCAAAGAGCTAGATCAGTATAACGAGCTGATATACACATTACCCAATTACAACTATTATCTATACCTGAATAATCATATTCATTTGTGATACATTATTTTAAAATTGCTATTTTTTTTAGGCATGACCAAAGTACTGTTGCTGCTGCTGCTGCCAAGTCACTTCAGTCATGTCCAACTCTGTGCGACCCTATTGACGGCAGCCCATCAGGTTCCCTTGTTCCTGGGATTCTCCAGGCAAGAACACTGGAGTGGGTTGCCATTGCCTTCTCCAATGCATGAAAAGTGAAAAGTGAAAGTGAAGTCACTCAGTCGTGTCCGACTCTTAGCGACCCCATGGACTGCAGCCTACCAGGCTCCTCTGTCCATGGGAGTTTCCAGGAAAGAGTACTGGAGTAGGGTGTCATTGCCTTCTTTGGACCAAAGTACTGTAGTTATGTTTAAAAGAATCATTTTATTTTAGCCAAAAGGATGTTCAAAATAAACATTTACCAATGACCTGATATAGCCCGATATTTGCAGGTGAGTGGCTTGTTATCAACAGAGTGAAGGGCAGTGATGCTGTGTGATTTCCACAAAGAGGTTAGAAGAAGCACTGTAACTTCACTACTCCCCAGGACACAGGAGCCCTGAGCTGCCATGCTCTGAGGAAAAGGAGCAGGGGCAGACTTTCTCATAGGCAGCCCTGCCTCTGAATCCTCCCAACTGAGATAGCAGACAATGAAGAGGAGTTTCTCTCCACTGTTGCATATTACTACACATTCTGGATGTTTGGGTCTTTATTTTTTCAACCAACACCCTAATGATGGACATTGGGTTATTTCCTCTTTTGCTTTTAAAAAGTGCTGCAAAAAAAAGCAGCAGTATGCAGTGGATTCTTGTATGGTTGTCTACTGTATCTGCATCTCTGACACAAACTCCTAGAAGCAGGATCCAGGAATTAAAAGTTAGTGCTTATGGAAATTAACTAGATTCAAAGGCACCTTCAAAAGGGGACCATTTTGCATTGCGACAAGCAGTGTGTAAAAAAAAAGCCTGTTTCCTCACAGTTCCCAGTCTCAGTATTTAGGGCTATAACCTCTTGTGTATGATAAGACTGGCAAATATTTTTCTCAATTGATAACTTGTCTTTTTATTTTACTTATGATGGAGGGTTTTCAGTCATTAAAAACAACAAAACAAAACACTTCTATATAATCAAATATATCAATTCTATATCCTGATTGCATCTGGATTTTAGCTAGCAAAGGTCACTCTTGCCTACTGCCAGACTCCAGAGGCACTGCCCACGCTTTTACTAGTATTGTGTAATTTCATTTTTAACACTGAAATCTCTGATCCATTTAAAATGCATTCAGTGGATGGCCTCAGAAATGAATCTAATGTAATGTTTTTCCATACAGATATCCAGTTATCCCAGTATACTTACTAAAATGTTTATATATCTGCACTGATTTAAAATTCTAACCTTACTGTAGACTAAATTTCTCTAAGCATTTGGGTCTATTTCTGGATTTTCTATTTGGTTCCATTGGTCTGTCTAGTAAATTTAAGAGAGATTTGGGCTTCCCTGGTGGCTCAGAGGTTAAAGCGTCTGCCTGGAATGCGGGAGACCCGGGTTTGATCCCTGGGTCGGGAAGACCCTCTGGATAAGGAAATGGCAACTCACTCTAGTAGTCTTGCCTGGAGAATCACACGGAGGGAGGAGCCTGGTAGGCTACAGTCCATGGGGTCCCAAAGAGTTGGTCTAAAGAGATTCAGACCTACCCTTTTCCCTTGCTCTTCTTTCTCAGGATTTTACTGGATATTCATACTTTTTCATTCTTCCAAATGAATTTTGTAATTGGCTTTCCAAGCTCGAGTTTAAAAAAAGAAAAACAAAAAAAGGAGATTATATGTGTATGAGTTTGCATTAGAGTCATTGATTTGGGAATAAATGATATCATTATGATATTTGAGTTCTCCTAGCCAAGAAAATGGTATGCCTCTCATATCTTCCAGTATACATCTGTCTCCTTCAGGTGTGTTTTAGTTTTCCTCATAAGGGTTTTAATTTGTCTTGTTAAGGTTAGTTACAGCTACATATTTTATTTTCTTTTTTGACAAATGAATATGGTTTTCACTTCTATTCTATCAACTGGATTTTTTTCTGAATGGCTCAGTTTCTTATTACCAACAATTCTGATGGCTTGCAAGTGGAATATCATATGAAACATCTGCCTTGCTTAAGAATAATATCTGATCAATATTTGATCCTCTATCTAATTTTATACACAGGACATTAAGAAGTAACCATAATGTGGAGCTGAGAGAAAGCTACAATGGGGATCAACATGTATTTCACGTTTGTTTCTATAATCAACCACAAATGCCACAATTAGACTGTCTTCTTTCTAATTCAGACTGCAGAGCAATGTAGCAAATCTAAAAACTAGGAGAGTAAGAATGAGAGAATACCTAAAATAAGAATTCTCTTGTAATTCAAATAGCCAGCACAACAATTAATTCTGGACTAATAATTATTTTTGAAGCTTGACCCTTGGAGGAGGGGACATAAACAAATAATCTATACCTATAGCTATTTGCAAAACACAGCTATTTCTTAAAGATAGATAGGAACAAGCTCAGAAGGATGAAATCACGTCATAAATTGCTGCAAACATAATCTCCATTACCAAACAATTTAAAACACAGACTGAAACAGTTTTAGTGTTCTTCTCCTCTGCTTTCCTTGATAATTTGTTACTAGGCAACAGATCTTATTGACTTTGTTTTCTCATGGGAGATGCCACAATTATAGTATGAAATCAGAATTATACATTGAGTTTAGAAAAAAAGTTAAGAAATTCTGATTAAACAATAACAAACAAGATGTACCTATTTCCATCTATTTCAGAGTTGACTGGATCCATATATATATATGTATATATATGGATATACATACATATATATAATCTAGACCACCTACTTAAATAATAATCATGTAAAATATATTGCTTATAAAATAATAACTTGTCCATATCATAAAACCTACTCTCCCAGACTTTTTCCTCAAGTTATCTTAGGATTATAAATATTAAAAGAATAGATATTTCTACTGACATACTGTCATTAAGGAGTATAAACTGAAAATAAAATAAAGCAAGTTGCTAATCATTTAAAAATTCTCTTTAAAAAATAATCATCTACTTAACCCCTTGTTATTTGATCCATACATCAACCTGCTCAAAGGCCCCATAACTAGTCAGGTATTTTACACATGCATATTCCACTGACTTTTTTTTTTTTTTTTTTGAAAATTCCATTGACTTTAATTGGATATTTTCTTGAGCAAAATTTTTAAAAAATCAAAAGTGATTTAGAATATC
Source organism: Neotragus pygmaeus (assembly GCA_006410875.1). Lineage (NCBI taxonomy): Eukaryota > Metazoa > Chordata > Mammalia > Artiodactyla > Bovidae > Neotragus > Neotragus pygmaeus. The sequence continues at coordinate 769,127 of SJYV01052401.1, read as the reverse complement.
TAGAACTGACAATGTGCAAACCCATCTAAACATTTCCATAGAACAATTTCAAGACCACAATATGACTGTGAATTAAACCATCTGACATTCAAATTGTCTAATAGTTTTCTTTAAAGTCATAAAATATTAGAAGCTAAAATCATTAACTTGCATACTCCAGAGCATTAAAGCAAATCTTATTCACCAAATACACACATTCAGTCCCTTCAAAAAAACATAGTGTAGCACCTACAAACCAAAGAGCTCTTTTGGCTTACAGGAAAAGATAATCTAATTTTGCTATTTTTCTGATCTCCAAAAATTATTTCCATCATTTATACAGATTGAGGTAAATGTTGAACTGAGGTAATGCAAAACCAAGGAATCCACTTAGGATACCTTCCATGTAACTACTCTGAATCAGTCCTTGTTTTTTTTCCTTTGTAATGAAGAAAGAAATCCAAAGAAAAATACATACACCTCTTTAAAGTGTGCTCTGAAAATTAACATATGAGAAAATATAAGTGTGTGTGTATATAAATATATATAAAATATCTGTGTTCACATATTTTTACCACACAATATTATACTAATGAAGCATCAAATAACACACAAAACAATTACTTTATCTTCAATCATAAGATGCTACAGCATAAAATATATAGGAAATTGTAAGTAGTAATGTATTTGTTTTTTAAAATGGAGTGAAAATAATTCTACAGGTCTAATGGTATTGACTTAATCTGTTGCATGCCAATTCATGTTTTATTATCTTGTTCTACTATAAACACAAGTACATGAAATCAATTTGTTCCTTCTAGTCTAATTCCAATGACTACACATTTGGCATCTGAGGGAATTAGTGCCTAATAGTATAATTTGATAAACCTCTTTAGAAAGAAACTTTTTAATTTGAAACTTTTGGGGGAGATCGAGTATAAGAGGGCAAAAAGTCTGCAAATATAAACACTAGACATAATCTGCCTCCAACACAAGAGGGGGTTTGAGAGAAACAACTCCAAGGAAAAGCAGTGCACAGATTCTCTCAAGAGCTCGTTGACATGTCTCAAATTCTATACTGAAGCCTCTTGCTCCTTTTAACTTCTATAATTCCAGTTGACCCTACCAGGTCCAGGCAGGCTGTTCTACACATTTTCAGGGATGTGAAAGGAATCCTTCCCAAGCCACCGGACTCTATCCAGCACCATGAGGGCCTTGGGCACACGAATGTGGGAACTGCAGCACACACCTGAGCCCTGCTGGCCCACAGACAGTGACTCTTCAGCCACCTCTTGAACCTAGAGGGAGTCACATGGTCTTTGGGAAGACAAGACCGAAGGGGAGGGCCTGAACTTTTCCTCCAAGTGGGCTCTTCCTGCGGTTTGATCAAAGAATCTAACATACCCAGAGTGTGGTCCAGAAAAGAGATTTACTGGGTTTATGAGTGGGCAGCCATGTATCCATGGCCCTGTATACTCCTCATCCCATAGAATGCACTCTGAAGTAGAAAACCCAAGGCAAGCACTCGGATGTATCCTCGAAAGGCAGCCTGAGATCACAAGGGTGATCAGGACTTCCGTAACTGTTCCACTAGAAGCCATCTTAAAGTTCTACCAATCTACCTATCTCGGTCCGAAACACTTCACCCACTCCATCATGAATATCCTGAAATCACAAAGAACCAAGTCAGTAGCAAGGGTTCACCTTCCCTGAGCCCTGCCTGTATGTCTCCATTAGATGCAGTTCAGGCTAGACAAACAGACTGCTTCCAAATGCCATACAGTCTACAAACTCTAAACTGTAAAATGCAAGGTTACACTAACTCCGTCTTTCACCAGATAATGCCCTATCTGTAAAGAATACAAAAGTTAAATTTAATCATATCATAAGACAATCAAAGAAGACACAGGTAGACTAAAACTGAACAATACTAGCTTCTTCTCACTACTAGTAACAGAATAGCTATCAAGAAGAGCATATTTTATACAGAAGGCATAATAGAGAAAGAGCATTTTCCCCATTGCTCATTCTACAAATAAGAGGAATCATCACACTCATTCACAGAAGGTATCTGGTAGTTAATAAAAAAACATTCTTAATCTGATCTCAAACCACATTTCCAAGTTCACCTTATTTCCTTCTTCCTCTCCCACTTCTCATCTGCTGAAATTTCCTCCTGCTCCTCACTGAAGGAAACCATTTTCTACTGTTGTCGTCCTAAATCTCTTCCTGGTTCCTACAACAGCACGGCCTTTTTAAAATCCTATGACTCTTGTGTAGTTTCAGTTGCCTGCTTCTCCAGCTAGCAAACTCTTATTTAACCTTCAGAGTCCAATTGAAATGGCTCTCTGTCCTCCAAATCATCCAGAAGAGCTAGTGTCTTCATTATGTGTGTGCACAGTACCTTATTAGTGTCAACAGCAATATATCCAAAGGTGAGCTGAAGTGTGCACCCAGACTACGGGGCTAGAACATCCTCGAGGGCAGGGACAGAGTCTTACTACTCTTTGAATCTGCCCAGCCTTGCACATAGTAGGTTTATTTTTATATATGTATTTAAAGCATTAAAAGTTTTTAAATAACTTCTATTTAGCATCACTTACAAGTACTGGATAACAAAGAAGCCTGCAAATAATGACAGTGATTCTGTTTCTAATTTTATGTAGATTGTATGCAACATCCTACAAACAGCCTATTTGTACAAAGAATCAAGAGTCAGCTGCATGAAACTCTTGGTTATTAGAAACTATGTAAATGCAACTGGAGCCTAGCCATTCAATGCTGCAGTTTCCTATTTTAATTTTTAGCACTTAGTGCTTATCTCTCTTGCTTTGCTGAGTAGTGAAACGTTAAGAGAACTGAATTCTATGAATATTATTTATGCACATAAGATCCAATTTTAATATTCTGAAAAATAAAACTACTAGTAAGAATATACTGAATATTGTATTCTTTTTCAATGTATCAGAGGCCAGCAAAATATCAAAATGTAAATCTCAGACATCTAGTTGTACAATATGTTTCTTCTCAAGAAGCCCGAGTTTTCTTTAGGATGTGTGTACACAACCGGAATCTTTAAACTGCCACATGAGTGTACATGATTATATCACTCATTCAAGGAATAATATATGAGCACACACAAAGAGCTGTTTCTCTCATTAGAAATGTAAACACCACCACTCAAAGATGAGAAAAACAACAGAAACGTAACAGAAGGGAAGATACTGATGCAAGGCCGTTATGGAAATGGACCATTAAAGTGTGTATGTATTGATATCATCACACTTGGCCACATAAGTGTGTGTGGACCCAACTAATGAAAAGGCATGGCACAGCAAGGCTTCTCAATGAGAATTTAGAATCAAGAACATCAGACAAGAACAGATCTAGAAAATTACCCTAGCTCTCTCATGGTTTCTCCAAGCTGACTGTGGTTACATCACTTCAAAGGCCCCCATAAAACCAACAGCCAAGAACTGCTCTCCTCAGCCTTCCCACTCTCTATTTATACTCCCACCTGAAAATATATATATATATATATATATATGTCCTAGAAGTAAACAGTAATACCTTAAAAAATATGGGACATGTTAATAATAGCAATATTGTCTAATCATTCAAATATCACCTAATCAAATGGTCAACTCCCACCTTAAAATAAGTGAAGGCCAAAATGACACTTGGAAAGGTATCAATTACAAAAGATTATTTTATTTTTTAAAAGTATTATAATAACATGTGAAAAATATTCTTACAATGAGTCACCAGAGCATAAAAATAGTCTTTCCACATGCACTTTGGAAATTTGTTTCAGCAATAATTTGGAAAACAAATAAAATCCAAACCTCCCCCAAGTCAGAAAGTAAGAACTCTTACTATTTGTCAGGCATGATTCTACAAGGCAGAGGCAAAGCTTATATGATTAAACATCTAAAATAAGATAATTTCAATCACTGATAGAGGCAATAAAGAAAATATTCAAAAATGCAAAAGCAAGTTGGCATTAATGAAGATAGCTTTTCTGTGGAGGTGACAATGAAGTTAAGAATGATAGGAAGAAATAAAAGTCCAGAGTGAGAGCTTTGAGAGAAAGGGAAAAGCACAAATGGCCCAAGGCAAGAATGAGATTGGTAGGCTAGAAACTGGTAAAGTAAAGAGGGGCAAGCACTGAGTGAATGTTAAGTCAAGGAATGCCTTGATCCACTTTATATAATAGCTATTTACTTGCTGCACAGCCTTGGGCAAGTCACTTAACCTTTCTGAACCTGAGTTTCTTCATCAATAAAATGGGGATTAGTAACAGCACCTTCAGCATAGAGCTGTGGTAAGGATTAAATGAGTGAACATTTATGTATCTGTAATATTACGTGGCACAGTAACTGTGAAGTGACTTCACTACAATTTTATTAGCATTAATAGGCAATAATATTACCTATTTCATCATCAATTTAAAAATATTCACTCAGCCTGCTAGATGAAACAAATAATTGCATGAATGCAAGAGTGGAGGCAGGTATAAGCCAGATAGGAGGTCACTGCAGTGATGTCTAGGCAAAAGTTGACTTTGAACCAAGATTATAGAATGAGACAAATTTGGAATATAGTTTATAGGTAGAGCTGCCAATATTGTTTAAAGAGTTAGATATGCAGAGTGAAGGGAAGATTAGAAACTAAATAACACTAATTTTAACAGCGAGAGATATAACTCATACAGCATACGAATCACCCATTTGAAATGTATGATTGGATGACCAAAACACAACCATCACAATTCTAGAATGTTTTCATTACCCCAAAAAGAAACCTTGTACCCCTTGGCTGAAACATCCCAATTCACCCATTTCCCTCACTACTCTGGCCTTAGGCAACCACTAATCTATTTCCTGTGTCTTATTTGCCTGTAAGGGACATTTGATATAAATGAGATCATACAGCATGTAGCTTTTTTCATTGATGCTTTATACTTAGCTTAGTGTTTTTAAGGTGCATCCATGTTGTAAAATTTACTTGTAACACATTTCTTCTTATTGCTAAATAATATTCCACTGTGTAGCTGTACGACGTTCTACTTATCCAATCACCAGTTGATAGACATTTGGGATGCTTCTACTTTTGGGCTATTATGAACATTTGGCTGCTATGAATATTAATGTACCAGTTTTGACATGGATATGTGTGTTCATTTCTCTTTGGTATATACCTTGGAATAAAAAAGTGGAGTACTATGACAATTCTATATTTAACTTTTCAGAAAACTGCCAGATTTTTCCAAAGTGGCCTCACTTTTTCACTTTCTCACCAGCAGTGTATAAGGCTTCCAATATCTCCACATCCTCTCCAATAGTCATTATCAGTCTTTTTGATAACAGCTATCCGGAGGGGTGTGAAATGGCATCATGTTGTGGTTTTGATTTGCATTTCCCTGATGGTTAACGATACTGAACATCTTTTCATGTGCTCATTAGCCATTTTATATAATCTTTGGAGAACTGCCTATTTTAGACCTTTGCCCAATTTTTAATTGAGCTATTTGTCATTTCATCACTGAGTTGAGGGAGCAAAGCGAAATACTTTAAGCAAAGCAAAGGTTAATTGAAAAAGAAATAATAGCCAAAGCCAGCATGTCAATGATAGTTCACAAAACTCGTAGCCTCTTAAGGGTAAGAACTCTGCCATCAGCCACTTGGAATGATACTTGTCCCTTTCTGAGTGACTAGCAGAATTGGAAGTGAAATATTTTAAAAAGCAAATGAAAATCCTGAAAACAGAATGCTTAAAGTAAGAAGGAAGTACTATCATTTTCAGTGTAGACAGAATACTATAGCATTTAGAACTAATTTCCTACACACACTAACAACTAAATTTCACTACATGAGTCAGTTTAGGTAAGCTGGCAATGGCTATCTAGAATGGCTGCTGGTTTTAGGGGGAATACTGAAGCTGCAGCTGACCCAGAGAAAGCTAACTTTTGTACTGTCTGCCATGAGCAACAGAAGATGAGAGTAGTGGCAGGTATGGTAGGTAGGGCACCATTCCTAAGATGGTTTATGTCTCTTGAAAATATAAAAGCAATTCAAAAAGTTTTTTAAACCATGCAGGTTACTTTAAAAACAAATGAGAGAAACTTGGAGTACTCTTGTGGGCTTCTCTGGTGGCTCAGCTAGTAAAGAATCTGCCAGGAATGCAGGAGATGTGGGTTTGAGCCCTGGATTGGGAAGATCCCCTGGAGAAGGAAATCGTAATCCACTCCCGTATTCTTGCCTGGAGTGGACAGAGGAGCCTGCTGGGCTCACAAAGAGGTAGACATGACTGAGTGACTAAGTACACATACATAGAATATACTCTTAACATTTCAAAATGACCAAATGAACATAAGGATTGTGCTTCCATCAAAACATCTACATAGGGCCATTGTCAGAATACTGAATGAAATGGATCGCTACTCTAACTTAGTATGCATTTCACTTGCATCTTCACAGAGCTTCCATCCCCAATCCTTGCTTTCATGTAATGTAACACAGCCAAAATGGTGTTTGTTATTTTGCTCTGTAATCAAACATGTGAATTAAACTAGAATGACATGATCAAGTTTTATACAATTCAACAGCAATGACTGAATGATATAAATAAATGTACAAATTATCAATGCCAATTCATTAATTCTAGCATGGGGACAACTTCACATTAGTAGATATTTGTATCACTTTCATCTTCTCAACAAAAACTTCATAGTACTTATTCTACAGTTTAGTAAAAATAATGCAACTCAAAAAACCTAAACAGTGTTTCAATGGACCCCAAATTTATATGGCACAAAAATACAACAATTTCACTGATAAAATGATATGTCTACAAGTAATCATTTTGTATTTTATATATACATACATATCACATACAGATATGTTACCTCTCTAGATTTTCAGAAATTGAAGGAATACTAAAAGAAATTCTGAACAGAAAATACATAGCTGCAGACAAAGTGGAACCACCATTTCCAAATTAAATAAAATTAGCTTAACATGATCTTATAGTGATGCTAAGAAATATTTTTTAGTTTAACACAGAAAAACAGAATGAATTCTAATAGCCCCTTGCTGTGTGTATTCAGGGATAAAACTGGGAACGCTGATTTGTCAAAACTCTGCCTGTAAAGGACGGAGAGCCAAGGTTCACTAATAACCAAAAGGGAAGGAATGAAACACAGCATCTCATCACGAAAGGCACAGGCTCAAATGAGGCTAAGTGAGTACAGGGCTCAACACCAGCAAGCCCAGCAGCTGACCCACATCTGTAGGTTTTTTCAGAGCACTGACTTACTTTTCTGCTATCAGTTTTTCTCTTCTTGCCACAGAATATGAACTCTGAAAGAGAGGTCTGTAACCTTTTAATACTATGTCCAAAGCATAAAGAGGTTCTCCTATTTTGAGTTTGAGATTTTCAATCACAGAAGGACTCAGAAGGGACTAGAGTGGATCTCCTGAAGCAAGCCTTGTGGTGAGGGGAAGTGAGCCACCAGCCCAGCTCGGGTCTGGCTACCGAGCTGTCCATGTGAGTCAGGAAACTGAATCCTTTAGAACAAAGAAAAGGATGTGGACCTGAAAAGTCAATGCAATTGGTACTTATGACAGCTGGACAACATTAGCAGAGGAAAGAGAGAAGGAACACAATGAAGGTGGGAAAAAACTGTTTAAGATGCAATCCAAGTACCAAAAGGCAAAAAAATACAATAAACCCGGTATAAACTGTGTCTAGAACTTAATGCTCAACTTGACAGCGAAATGGATGAAACTGGGGAGTAGGCAGAAGCCAAACTGGGAGGGAGACTACAAATCATGGTAAAGAACTCTGGATTTTTTCGTCTAAGTACATGAGTTATTGATGGGTTGAGGTAGGCTAATAAGATGGTGTAATTTCTGTTACAGAACAATGTCTCCAGGCTGCTGAGTGGTGAATGACAGGTACACATGACAGTTGAAAGTGACAGAATAAAGAGAGTGATTTCTGGCATCACCAGTCAAGCCACATTTTACAAAGGAATCCCATTCCCATTATCCACAGATCCAAACGCTTGTCACTTAACCTGCACGAGTTTCAATTTCCTTCCTAATAAATTAGGAAGACAAATACCTATCTCAAATGAAAGATTATCTGAGAAGTTACGTAACACATCAAATACAAATTTGGCGTGTGGTAAATACTCAGAAAGCATTAGGTCTCTTTTCATTTACTTCCTATGCAGCTAATAAAAACTCTTCTAAATTCATTAGAAGGTGCTAACTTTTGAAAAATAAAAAGCTGGAAACAAATAACTTGGTCTAGGCAGTCAAAACACAGCCTAAGCAATTTAGACTCTGTAGGCTGAATGGAAAATAACCTTGCCATGAGCAAAATATTTACTAAGCTCTACACTCTAAACCAAAAACAATATAACTTGTGTACTCCAAAGAATGAACTCTCTAGTTAATAACTATCCACATTCTTTACTGCAATCTATACAGCACGGAGAAAGTTCTAGGAGGAAAGCAAATAAACCTCCATGAAATGTCCTTCCTTCTGATTTGCTAAAGCTATCTTTGTCTACTGCCCAGCTACATAAATGACTGTACTATTATCTACCATCTGTTTTTTGAACAGATGTACAGAAAATCAGAAAACTCAGTAAACGTAACCTATGTAAATCATTTCTATACATCTTTAATTTTCCTTCATATATTTTGGTATAGTCTTACTGTAGGATGCCTTACATCATTTCTTAAATATGAAATTTTTTCATAAATAGAATTAATATAAGAGCATATGAGCTTCTGCTTACACTCTTCATCTTAGACTTCCTAAAAAGTTCTCAACAATCCTACGAATCTTACTACTACGGACAAATTGTTCATCAAAGAAATGATGAGATGGGCAACAAAGAAGGTCTTTTAAGGCTGTGCCATCACATACATTGACATGAACCACACAAGATTACTGAGCATCTGAAATGTGGCTGGCTGGGGCTAAGTTGTGCTGTACGGGCAAAATACAAGCTAGGTTTAGAAAGCTCCATATGAAAAGGGAATGTAAAATAACTTGACAATTTTTATACTAATTATACATTAAAGTGATTATATTTAGGATATAATGGGCTATATAAAATATATTATTAAACTTAACTTCACCTTTTCTTTTTACCTTTTTTAATGTGACTTCTAAATAACATGTGTAGCTCATATTTGTGTCCCATTTCTTTGGGGCAGCACTACTCTGTGAGGCTGCACATTTTCAATGAAATCCACTGTGTGTAATTCTGTTTTACAAGCCCAGATATAAACACATGGCTAGATGAATAAGTAAGTGGATAATTAGATACTTTTATGGTATCTTTGGATAAACTATTTCCCAACATTGCTTAATCCTGTGTTTGGGGAAAATGCTATTCAAATAATTAGGTAAAGGTTAAAAAATAAGTATTACATTTCATCTGATGAATAAGCATGGCTTAAATGCATATGGGTCACACACTGTGATGTCATGGAATATTGATACATTTAAGACAAGGTCTGTGCTCTTGTGTGATTCATGGTTTCCTGAACAGATACAAATAAGAAAACAAGTAAGCACAAAAAAAATTTCTGATGCTGTGAGAAAGGCATCTAGTTTTCTGAAGGTTATTTCAGAATATAGACAGTACTGCTGGTATTCAGTATTTGGAGGCCGCAATAACCAAAAGTCCTTCAGCTGGTGGGAGCACCCTGTACCACGAAGAATTTTCCACGTCAAAAGACTCATAGTGCCCTGATCTATGCTGGTTCCTGGACACTGGGGTGATTTCAGAGCCAAATGCTCAGAGACTCCATTCTAAGAGTACAATCAGCATAATATTACACAAAAGCATCTCTGTTTGGTGTATACATATACATACATGCAAATATATCACATACATTTTTACATATGGTGTGCCAAAAGCAACAAAGTTTGTCATTCTCAGCCTAAGAAAAAAAAGTTACTTAAAGGATTTAATGCACGTGCAGAATTTCCATATGTAAGCAAATAACATCTTAAATTTTTTTTTTCCCACTTACAAACACTTTTGTTCTGAGCAGGAATATCAATCTTGCCATTCCTATCTGATGCCCTGTTGACAAATTAAGCAAGAAGGATGGGGGCAAGGGGTGGTGGAAAGCCCTTTCTGTCATTTGCCAGAGAAGTCACCCTTTATTCCTTTTAACCGTTAGAAAGAACATTGCTAATCTGGTATGGGAAGCAAAAGACAGGTACTGCTCATTGCCTCGGAAGCAAAAGATGGGTACAGCTCAACACAAAATGTCAGAGTCATTAAAAGAGAAACAAGTCAACCTACCACAAATCAAGGCATTCATTATTTAATGACAACAACTTTTAAGTATGTATGAAATTCATAAAAATGTCATACCTTCATGTCAAATCTGCTCATCTCTCCCACCCAAATCAAGAAAGATTCTTTGAAGAGCTGACATTCTAGAATGTTATTCAGGCTTAAGGCAAATAGGAATATTTTAATCCATGCTTACATCTAGGGATAGCTAAGCTATTTGCCTCAAAACTAAGGGTGTAGTACCCTTTTCAAAATGTCTTACTATATAACTGAATTATCTCTATAGGAAGTGGAAAAGTCTATAAATTATGGAGGGGAAATCGAGCATAATGGTGGGACAGTGTCCAAAAACTGATACCCTTTCTGCATTAAAATATTCAGGGCTAATTGTGATTTTAGCACTTGTTTTTATCCTTGCTTTGTTCATTGGCCAAACTTAAACACTTCTCATCTCCTTCAATGAAAAGTGGCGCTATTATGTTCCTGGAAGCATGAGCAGGGTTCCTCAAAGCCTAATTTTAAGGTCTTAATTGGCTGAGGCAATGGGAGACCATACAAAGCCCACTTCACAGAGAAGGGCAAGATTGCCAGGTCACTTGAGAATAGATGAAGAGCTAACTGGAAGCTATTGCTGAAATCTTAGTGTTCTGGGAAGTTTTACCAAATAGTAACTCACAGAGAATGGAACACAATCATCCATCATAACATAGAACCCAGAGGTGCTGAAGTCAGCTTGTAGAAACAAAGCAATTAAAATAGAAACAGTTACCATCACTTAATAATTGAATATCATAACAAGCCAAGCAAGCTTTATGGAAATGGGATACTTCATTGGTTCTGTGGAATGTTGTCGATATCCAATCTCCAACTGTATCTTCTCATAAGCTCTAGGTCCCAGGAAACAGGAGGTTGTAACTTACTAACACTTTTGTTCATTTGGAACTGCTGGACCTGTAGTCTACTTTTCACCTTCGCAAAGTTGAATGATCGCCATTCATCCAGCCATCCATTTACCCATCCAACATCTGTTGTGTGTTATGTAATAAAAGACACTTAAGACAATGAATAAAATTATCTCGGCCTTCAAGCAGTCCATTATTATTTAACTAATAATTATTAATAATTCATCAACACACACCCACTATAAAAACATCCATTTTGGAATAATTTGAAGTAAATTGATACTTCCACCATCAATTCTAACCAACAGTGACAGGTTCCCAAAACAAACCAACAAAACCAAAAAAGACCAATTTATATTCGTGAAATTCAAGACTATGGAAAAAGAAAAGTTAAAGGTTCAGAATTAACTTAAAAAAATTTGTTTTAAATTTTATGCTTACAAAAAAATAATAAAGATACATAATAAAAAATGATATTTTACATTTCGGGGGCTGAGAACAGTGAGGACATATGGCTGATATCCATATGCCATCAGACATTAAAATACTCATAAATTCATTCTAGTTGCTGTTACAAAAAATATAAGAGGCTTATTTTCTTCAGGATGGTTCCCCAGGCAGTGAACACCCTGATTATTTACTCTGGATTACTATCCTACTCGTTTGCTCCTTTGTCAGTTCACTCACTTCTTTCTGCAGTGATTTATTGTGCACCTAGTATATGTTGCTAAGAAGAACAGGAAAAATCAAGGTGCCTCTTGTCATTAAGTTCTACCCCCATCTGCCCCTAATAAACAATTATGGGGTTGTGTTTGTTTGCTTTTTTCTCTATCAACCATTAGAATTCAATTCCTAAGTTCAGGTATATTCTACCTCATTCTTACCAGAGCCCTTCACTATAGAAAATTTACTTCTTTATTTCTGTTGTCTATTCTAGAAACACAAGTTCCCTCTTTTTTGACTACTGAACAATTAATCTGATACTGGATTATCAGTCCTATGTGGACTGACCCAAAATAGATGAAAATTGAATATACAGAAAATGCTCTATAATTCCAAAAATTATAAGAGGCAAGAGTTTGGTATAGGAGAAAGTTCATATTGATCTTTCAGCAGAGGATACTGTAATTCACAATTAAAATTTAAGTCTAAAAGAAAAACTTTTTGAAGAAATATGCAGCATTAAAAAAAAAAAAAACCTGGAGGAATCAACCTGTCTGACTTCAGGCTCTACTACAAAGCCACAGTCATCAAAACAGTATGGTACTGGCACAAAGACAGAAATATAGATCAATGGAACAAAATAGAAAGCCCAGAAATAAATCCACACACCTATGGACACCTTATCTTCGACAAAGGAGGCAAGAATATACAATGGATTAAAGACAATCTCTTTAACAAGTGGTGCTGGGAAAACTGGTCAACCACTTGTAAAAGAATGAAACTAGATCACTTTCTAACACCATCAGTTCAGTTCAGTTCAGTTCAGTCGCTCAGTCGTGTCCGACTCTTTGCGACCCCATGAATCGCAGCACACCAGGCCTCCCTTTTCTAACACCATACACAAAAATAAACCAAAAATGGATTAAAGATCTAAATGTAAGACCAGAAACTATAAAAATTCTAGAGGAGAACATAGGCAAAACACTCTCCGACATAAATCACAGCAAGATCCTCTATGACCCACCTCCCAGAATACTGGAAATAAAAGCAAAAATAAACAAATGGGATCTAATTAAAATTAAAAGCTTCTGCACAACAAAGGAAACTGTAAGCAAGGTGAAAAGACAGCCTTCGGAATGGGAGAAAATAATAGCAAGTGAAGCAACTGACAACTAATCTCAAAAATACTTAAGCAACTTATGCAGCTCAAGTCCAGAAAAATAAATGACCCAATCAAAAACTGGGCCAAAGAACTAAATAGACATATCTCCAAAGAAGACATACAGATGGCTAACAAACACATGAAAAGATGCTCAACATCACTCAT
>SJYV01052401.1:671578-755833 GCA_006410875.1 Neotragus pygmaeus | reverse complement strand
GTGGTACATATACACAATGGAGTATTACTCAGCCATTAAAAAGGATACATTTGAATCAGTTCTAATGAGGTGGATGAAACTGGAGCCTATTACACAGAGTGAAATAAGCCAGAAAGAAAAACACCAATATAGTATACTAACACATACATATGGAATTTAGAAAGATGGTAATGATAACCCTCTATGCGAGACAACAAAAGAGACACAGATGTATAGAACGGACTTTTGGACTCTGTGGGAGAGGGAGAGGGTGGGATGATTTGCGAGAATGGCTTTGAAACATGTATACTATCAGATAAGAAACGTATCACCAGTCTATGTTCGATACAGGATACAGGAGGCTTGGGGCTAGTGCACGGAGATGATCCAGGGAGATGATATGCGGTAGTAGGTGGGAGGGGGGATCAGGATTGGGAACTCATGTACACCTGTGACTGATTCATGTCAATGTATGGCAAAACCAATACAGTATTGTAAAGCAAAATAAAGTAAAAATAAAAATTAAAAAAAAACCTGGAAATCCTAAATGATATTAATTCCAATTAATTAACATACATGGAACAATCAGATATGGTATTTTTCAAATCTTTAAAAACTACAAATGAGATCTAAAAAGAAAAAAAAAACAAAACATTGTCCCCTGTGCCCCACCAACCAACGACTCTTTCTCCATAAACACGCTAACCACACATTCATTCTGTTTTGTCACCTAGAGTAAGAGGAGAAGTAGGATCAGGTGCTACACAGAAAAACAGATAAAACCCCCGTAAGATCTTTTTTGTAGGTAATCAGCATGTCTCACCTTTTCTTTCCCAGTCTCCAAATACCCCCAAAGCATGGGCATTCCTTCATTTCCTTGTATCTTAGAAATCAACAGACATTGCCAGTCTCCCGTTACCATGACAGCCAAGATGTGTCTGAGTGAGCCAAAGCAACGGGTGCTGATGACATCACCACAACAGGGAAACTTTCTAATGGCAAGACGACAAAGTAACCCTTCTCTTTATGAGTTTTACCAGGATCTACAATGCATATCACTTTAGAGTGATTTATAGCAACCCACAGTTAGAGAAGACAAAAGAAACACTTCCCTCTGTGGTTGCTTCTTCTGAAGCACCCAACCTATGTGAAAAGAGGAATTCTAGAACCAAGCAGAGCGACTCCATCAACAGCTTTGCCCTTTTGTGAAGCAGACACCCAAAACTACATAATACTTTTCATAGCCTTATATGTAAATTCTTCTGTAAATCCTTATCTGAACTAGGATTTTATTTTATTTTACGTTATCTTATTTTATTTTTTTAGCCATGACATGTAATATGGGGGGATCTTAGTTCCTGCAGTGGAAGCTCAGGGTCCTAACCAATGGATGGCTAGGGAAGTTCCTGAATTAGAATTTTAAGTTTAAAAGACTATGTCTCTTTTATACATGGAACCCAGTGAAACAACACACACTATTAAGACACTGATAGGCAGTCACTGAAAATAAGTCAGTCTTGGCTCTTCTACGGCTTGCCTGAGCAAGGCAAGTACTTTCATTAGCACAAACTGAACTGGAGGAGATACAAAGCAAACTATACAGCCCAATATGTATTATAAGCCATGAATCTCACTTAATATTTCTGTCCAGGTAGTAATAAAAATGAATGGATATTTCTTAAAAAATGTTTTTAACAAAAAATTATATTTTAGAAAGAACAGATATTTCAAAGAGAATGGGATACCAATGAGCATAGTTAATACTACATACCAATTTCTTACAAAATGGACTTTAAGGCTGAGACACAGAAAGGTGAATAAAATATTTTACAACTAGAACTATGAAAGGAGGGAGGCATTTCAAAGTGCTCATGGAAAAATACTGAATTAAAGAAAGATTGCAAAAAATTGCAGATGAAAAATAAACTAGAGATTTAAATGGCGCTAGAGTTATGGAAAAGTAGTAAGATGCTTAGTCACCTGGACATGGTAATGGAGACATGGAAATTGAAAGACAAATACAAAATCTTTTTTTAAAAAAGTTCAGATAGGTGTCTCCATGTAAACCAGAGGCCAAACACTGATGTCTTATCTAGCACCAGTCTTACACCAAGACTTACACAAAAACAAGGTTACAATTGGACCCGCAAACGAGAGATTATAAAGAAGCTAAACAGTAAGGTACATTACTTTAATATGGAATGGAGATCAATTTACAGTGAAGATTAAAAAATAGTCAGTGAAAAGGATTTCATGCAGAAGCCTCAGGAGGAAGCACAGATACTCGTCACAGCTCATTGAATGGCAGAGAAAACCAAGTCTAGAGCAGCTCTCCGTCAGGAACCCCACTCTAGCCACTGGCCCTGCAGACTCCAAGAGGAAGAGACAGAGAGGCGGGGCGACACACTGCTATGTGAACTATGCAGAAAGCATCAGTACTGAATCAATCCAAAGGACAGAAGATATTTCAAATTCTTTTTTCCTGGCATAGCTAAATAAAAGCTTTTTTATTCTGTTAATAACTTATAGATTATTTCTCTGTCTGAGATAAGAACTAAACTAGTGATAATTTTCAGATTTAACTAGAAAATCAGTGTAAACATGTATGCACATCTCAATATTACAGAACAGTATGAATACAGAAGGCTAGAGTTTTTACACTGATTTCCAACTGGAAAGTAACCACATATTAATCAGCTATATCATTCCTCTTTGGACAGTTTATTTCTTGAGAACAACTTTTACCTGGAGAATGTTTGCTTGAAAACAGGATTTCCTTGAAATCGTATCTGCCTTTCCTCTCACCAGTTTTGATAAGCATATTTGTGAAATGCTATGAGAATCTGTCTTCTCCAAGATGCACCACATGCAGAAGCTATCTTCTCCTCCCTGTGCTGCTCTAGAAAACACTGTAACTTCACCATGGACAAAGATGCGAACACTAAAGTGACTCCATCAGGGGCCTCACTGATCGGGATAAACAAGAGATCATGTTACCTAGAAACATACCTCTGTAAAGTGTTCATACTAAACAGCTATGGCCAAAAGTGCCTGGAAAGCAAGATCAGTTCCTTGATTAAATGAGAGCTCACAATTTCAGTTAAATAAAGAATAAGAAAACTAACTCCTCTATTTGTTCATAATCATTAGCATTACATTGCCACTAAATAAATCATCTACACAGATGTCTCCCTTTCGTTGAACGAAAAACTCCTCCCAAAGGGCATAGACATTTTAGTTTCTAATAATCTCAGTTTCAAAATATCCTTACATCTTAGCTATATCCTTCCAGCTACAGGTATTTTCTCTCTCCTCAAGATGAAAGTCTTCTGTGTTAAGGTGTGTTGAGTCATTACAGTCAGAACCGAAGAAGGGAGAGAGATATTAGCGTGAGGGCAACTGTTAACAGTGCCAGACACAGCAAAGCTTTTAAGGGGCACTATGACCCCGTTAAGGGGGTAAGGAAGGAGGAAAAGTGACTCATAAATCGGGTATACACCTGTCCTGATCCCAGTTACCTCAGCAAGTTTTCAAGAGAGTCAAATTCCTCATCACTGTAAAACTACGTATTAGTCAGTAATACTACACCGTTGTTGCTGTTCAGTCACTAAGTCGTGTCTGACTGTTTGCAACCCCATGGACTGCAGCGTACCAGGCCTTCCTGCCCTTCACTATCTCCAGGAACTTGCCCGAACTCGTGTCCATTGAGTCGGTGATGCCATCCAACCATCTCTTCCTCTGTGGCCTCCTTCTCCTCCTGCCCTCAGTCTTTCTCAGCATGAGGATTTTTTCCCAAAGAATCAGCTCTTTGCATCAGGTGGCCAAAGTACTGGAGCTTTAGCTTCTATACCCTCCAATGAATATTCAGAGATACTACACATAGAAAATGCTAAAGATCCTACCAGAAAGTTACTAGCACTAATCAGTGAATTTCATGGGGTTCGGAAGGCAAGAATGCTGAAACGGTTGCCGTTCCCACCTTCAGAGGACCACTTTCGTCAGAACACTCCACCATGACCCGTCTGTCTTGGGTGGCCCTACAGGGCATGGCTCATAGTTTCACTGAGTTAGACAAGGCTGTGATCCATGTGATCAGTTTGGTTAGTTTTCTGTGATTGTGGTTTTCATTCTGTCTACCCTCTGATGGATGAGGAGAAGAGGCTTCTGGAAGCTTCCTGATGGGAGGGACTGGCTGTGGGGAAACTAGGTCTTGCTCTGGTGGGCAGAGATTAGACTAGAGATCTCTTCAAGAAAATTAGAGATACCAAGAGAACACTTCATGCAAAATTGGGCTCAATAAAGGACAGAAATGGTATGGACCTAACAGAAGCAGAGATATTAAGAAGAGGTGGCAAGANCTGTCTTGTTGTACTCCTATTGAGGGTGAAAGAGCAGAGTGAAAAAGCTGGCTTGAAACTCAACATTTGAAATACTAAGATCATGGTATCTGGTCCCACCACTTCATGGCAAACAGAAGGGGAAAAAGTGGAAGTAGTAACATATTTTATTTTCTTGGGCTCCAAAATCACTGCAGATGATGATTACAGCCATGAAACTAAAAGATGGCTTTGTCCTTGAAAGAAAAGCTATGACAAACCTAGACAGCATATTAAAGAGCAGAGACACCACTTTACCGACAAAGGTCCATGTAGTCAAAGCTATGGTTTTTCCAGTAGTCATGTATGGATGTGAGAGTTGGAACATAAAGAAAGCTGAACACCAAAGAACTGATGCTT
The DNA here is from genome assembly GCA_006410875.1 of Neotragus pygmaeus. Taxonomy (NCBI): domain Eukaryota; kingdom Metazoa; phylum Chordata; class Mammalia; order Artiodactyla; family Bovidae; genus Neotragus; species Neotragus pygmaeus. The sequence continues at coordinate 751,118 of SJYV01052401.1, read as the reverse complement.
TCAAATTGTGGTGCTAGAGAAGATTCTTGAAAGTCCCTTGGACAGCAAGGAAATCAAACTAGACAATCCTAAAGGAAATCAATCCTGAATATTCACTGAAAGAACTGATGCTGAAGCTAAAGCTCCAGTACTTTGGCCATCTAATGGAAGAGTCAACTCACTGGAAAAGATCCTGATGCTGGGAAAGATTGAAGTCAAAGAAAATAGTACCAGAGGATGAGATGGTTGGANAAGTGGTCTCCCGTCTTATTCCTCCGCCATCTTCCCGCCCTCCCCCCAACAGTGACAGATTTTATTTTCTTGGACTTTAAAATAACTGCAGATGGTGACTGCAGTGATGAAATTAAATGATGCTTGCTCCTTGAAACAAAGCTATGACAGACCTAGACAGTATATTAAAAAGCAGAGATATTACCTTGCCAACAAAAGTTCGTATAGCTAAAGCTATGGTTTTTCCAGTAGTCATTACTGAATTTAATCATAAAGAAAGCTGAGCACCAAGGAACCGATGCCTTTAAACTGTAGTGTTGGAGAAAACTCTTGAGTCCTTTGGACTGCAAGGAGATCAAACCAGTCAATTCTAAAGAAATGAGCCCTGAATATTGTTTGGAAGGACTGACATTGGAACTGAAGCTCTAATACTTTGGCCATCTGATGCAAAGATCTGACTCATCAGTAAAGACTACTGGGAAAGATTGAAGGCAAGCAGAGAAGGGGACGACAGAAGATGAGATGGTTGGTGCATCACTTACTCAATGGACATGAGTTTGAGCAAACACTGGGAGATGGTATAGAACAGAGAAGCCTGTTGTGCTGCAGTCCATGGGGGTGGCAAAGAGTTGGACACTCTAGTGACTGAACAAAATATTTCCACTGTTCCTACTCAAGAGAATCTTTACTCAAACACCACTATTTAGAAAACCTTCCTAACAATTTGGGTAAAATTGCAACACATCCCATTGGCATCCCTAGCTTCTTTGGGCTTCCCTGATAGTTCAGTTGGTAAAGCATCCACCTGCACTGCAGGAGACTCCAGTTCAATTCCTGGGTAGGGAAGATCCACTTAAGAAGGGATAAGCTACCCACTCCAGTATTCTTGGGCTTCCCTTGTGGCTCAGCTGGTAAAGAATCTGCCTGCAATGCAGAAGACCTGGGCTTGAGTCCTGGGTTGGGAAGATCCCCTGGAGAAGGGAAAGGTGACTCACTCCAGTATTCTGGCCTGGAGAAGTCCATGGACTCTATAGTTCCTTCACTGCATCATTTTATCTACAACATTTTTCTTCTGATATACCACACAATTTTTTTATCTCATTTATTTTCCCTGATAACCCACCAGAATTTCACCTTGATGAGGGAAGGGTCTGTTGATGCTACAGCATTAAAGTTCATCTCCACCTCTTGGAAGGCATTTAATAAAAACAGCTGCTGAATAGATAAAATGTGAATAGTTTTGGCCCATAAAAGATTATCAAGCTGAACGCTATATACAAAGAGCAGTAAAGAGGAGAAAGAGTTAAAAGCAGATTGAGTCTCAGAGCAGTAATATAAAAGAGGAAGTCCCAAGGCATCTGGTCGTTTAAAGTTCTAGAAAGGAATATATGGTGCCACCCCCAATGTGCTCCCCATATGTGGATGGAAGAAGTATTTCTAGCAAAGTGTTCATGTTGGATTGCCCAACTGTATTTTAAATCCATTTTCTTATCAGGTTAATACAGGGCGTGATGGCTACTTTGACAAGTTTTACAGCTTCATGAGCTGAAGCTCATTTGAAGGCTGAATGTCCAGAATTCCAAAGCAAATCAATGATTGAGCCAGAAAAATAAACTATGGCTTAAATGTCCCTCAACAGCATTTGAAGTCACTAAATGCTGCTTTATAAGACAAATACATTTAGAAATATAGCATTTTGAAACCGTATTTTCCTTAAAGAATAATGGCATGAGGTTTTTTAATATTATTACATCTCTACTGTAACTCACAGGCAGAAAAAAATGATAGCTAGGCCAAGAGAAGAGTCTATTTTCATGCCAAATTGCAGCCATTTAGAAGGATGAATTCACATATAACATAAGGCCTAAGTCCTATTGATTTTGCTTATGACTATTAAGTTTCCAAAGTGTTAGATGTTAAAACATCTTGTTCCCATTTGTGCTAGCTTAGTTATTCCCATTAACATTAATAGGAGTTCTAGAATGCATTCAGAGAATATGTGGTGTTTCATAGAATTTTATTACCGATTATGTTATGGCCACTTATGATATTTCCAGTCATGTTTGCTAAGATGTAACACAAGCATATTTCCCTGAGAGATATTTCAAGTGATCACCAAAGGGCTGTGGCATACTTTAAATAGAATTACTATTGTGATATGATTAACTTTTCATTTGTGATGGTTAAAAGCATCATCAGTCATTTCTTCTGTATTTAGACCAGGGTATCATTACCATATATCACCTAAATGAAGGCTAAGAAGCAGCACAATAAGATGCAAACACCCCACCTTTTATGGCTCACTGTCTTTGAAATGTATACCCAAGACGGATGTCCAGCTTTTGGTTTTTAAATTAATTTATTAATCTATTTCAGAGGCTGTCAATGGAAATAATAATTTCTCCTGTGTTAACCAGTTCATTATTTAAATTTTTATAAAGTGCATTTATGTAGTCTGAACATTATGTCTTCTTTAGCAGAGTTGGTCTTTGTACTTTGTGTGTACATAATGTAAAAATGCTGTGGCTCCTGAAAGCTAAGAAAACACTGCAAATATAAAATAATGAGGCTAGAAGAAAGCTAATCAGTTGCTTCTTTGTCTGACTTCCCTTCCTGCAGAGTGTTAAAAGTGGGGCTCCCAGGCACCTGTAGGTTGTGAAAATAATTTCCTCTTATTTCCTGGAAAGTCCAAATTATTTTCTATCCATCCTGCCTTCTCTAGTGTCAAAGCAGTGGAACAAAACCTCTATTTTCTATCTAATTTTTTTCACTCTGACTCACAGTCTCTACTTTCTATTGGAATCATAATTCACTAGGCTAGTAAGTATGTTACTTTTTGACTTTTATATCTTTTTTTCACTTGTTTCTTAATATTTTCTTCTGTTTTCATTGAGGTCAAAAAGAAAGGATCAATAAAAGCTGCAGCAAATAAGCAATAAAAAAACAGACTGCACTGTTTATTGGACTAGACTTATTCTAACAGAGCATATCAGCTGAATGTTAAAATGTTAAATTGTTTGTAACAGAACAAAGTGAATTACTAACAGATTTATTTATCCTGAAAAGAAACCTGAAAGCCTCATGTGTATGTTTATTCCTTTTTATATGTATATATCTCTGTGTGTTGTTTGTGTTTGGTATGTGTGTGTGTATGTGTGTGGTCAACATGCTATCAATTTTAAATATTTTAGGTTTTATATTTTTGTCACATGTGTAAACTTATTTTATTTTATACGTTTACCAATTTTTTCTCAACATTTTTTTAATTTTTACTTTATTCTACTTTATAATACTGTATTGATTTTGCCATACATTGACATGAATCCACCACAGGTGTATACGAACTCTGAATCCTGAAACCCCCTCCCACCTCCCACCCCACACTGTCTCTCTGGATCATCCCTGTGCACCCGCCTCAAGCATCCTGCACCCTGCATCGAACATAGACCGGCGCCTCGTTTCTTACATGATAGTATACATGCTTCAATGCCATTCTCCCAAATCATCCCACCCTCTCCCTCTCCCTCAGAGGCCAAAAGTCCATTCTCTATGTCTGTGTCTCTTTTGTTGTCTCACATACANGTCACTAAACCACAGATATGTATAGATTGATAAAATATTTTATTATCTAATGAATAATTGAAATTTCTTTTGTTTGAAAACAATCAAAATATTTTAGATGGACTTTTTATCGGAAATGATATAATGTAGCTCTTACATTTTAAACTGAAAGTTCTTAGGTGACTCTCCTATCGTGTGCTTAAGTACCATTTTTGTACGTAAAAGAGGTGGCGAAGTACCATCTTCTTTTATAATTAAAATAACAAAACCAAAGGTCCAACAAGAAAAATAAAAATGTGTGTCTGCATCTAACGTAAATCGACTTGATAGCTTTTGATGAAATGACGCTTTCATTTATATTCTTATTATCAAAATTTCTTACCCTAAACTCATTTTCTCCCTAATTAAATGACTTGATCAGGATACAAAGATAATTCCTTTTATTACCAGCAACAAAATTCTGAAGTACTAAGTTCATTATGGAATCTAAATTTGTGATCTTATCTTTGGAAGCAAACAAAAATGTTGGGATGCTAGAAGGTATATTTTTAACAGTGTTCAGTGCCTTGAGTAATCATTTGCTTTGAGCAGTATTTAAATAACATGAAAATGATGATTATCTTTTGTAATAAAATTTGCAGAGAAGATGTACTTAATATTTTCTATTCGGCTTTTTCTGATTTTTAGTAATATTTCTTGTTCTTTTCCTCCAAACCTTGTAAGTTTGCTGTGCCGGCTGGCCACACAGGGGCATAATAGGGCTGTAATTTATTCAGAATGGATATTCAAGACACACACACTCTCTCTCTTTTCCATCTGTATATAATGAGCTATGCACAGGCTTTAATATTTAAAAGTAAAATTTTAGAAACCTAGTAGATGAAAGAAGATTTGGACTTGTTGACATTTTCAATTACAAGTAAGGTTCCCATGTGATCAGATTTGNGTTTTCATTCTAATCCCGAAGAAAGGCAATGCCAAAGAATGCTCAAACTACCACACAATTGCACTCATCTCACACATTAGCAAACTAATGCTCAAAATTCTCCAAGCCAGGCTTTAACAGTACGTGAATCAGGACTTCCAGATGTTCAAGCTGGATTTAGAAAAGACAGAGGAACCAGAGATCAACTTGTCAACATCCACTGGATCATCAAAAAAGCAGGAGAGATTCAGAAAATCACCTACTTCTGTTTTATTGACTACGCCAAAGGTTTTGACTGTGTGGATCACAATAAACTGTGGAAAATTCTTAAAGAAACTGGCATACCAGACCACCTGACCTGCCTCTTGAGAAATCTGTATGCAAATCAAGAAGCAACAATTAGAACTTGACATGGAACAACAGACTGGTTCCAAATCGGGAAAAGGAGTACGTCAAGGCTGTATATTGTCACCCTGCTTGTTTAACTTATATGCAGAATACATCCTAAGAAATCCTGGACTGGATGAAGCACAAGCTGGAATCAAGACTGCCAGGAGAAATATCAATAACCTCAGATATAGAGATGACACCACCCTTATGGTAGAAAGTGAAGAATTAAGGGACCTCTTGAAAGTGTAAGAGAGGAGTGAAAAAGCTGGCTTAAAGCTCAACATTTAGAAAACTAAGATCATGGCATCCGGTCCCATCACTTCATGGCAAATCCATGGGAAAACAATGGAAACAGTGACAGACTTTATTTTTGGGGCTCCAAAATCACTGCAGATGGTGACTGCATCCATGAAACTAAAAGACACTTGCTCCTTGGAAGAAAAGTTATAACTAACCTAGACAGCATATTAAAAAGCAAAGACATTACGTTGCCAACAAAGGTTCTTCTAGTCAAAGCTATGGTGTTTCCAGTGGTCATGTATGGATGTGACAGTGGACTATAAAGAAAGCTGAGCCCCGAAGAACTGATGCTTTTGAACTTTGGCATTGGAAAAGACTCTTGAGAGTCCCTTGGACTGCAAGGAGATCCAACCAGTCCATCCTAAAGGACATCAGTCCTAAATATTCATTGGAAGGACTGATGTTGAAGATGAAACTCCAATACTTTGGCCACCTGATGTGAAGAACTGACAGCTGAAAAGACCCTGATGCTGGGAAATATTGAAGTTGGGAGGAGAAGGGTATGACAGAAGATGAGATGGTTGGATGGCATCACCCACACAACGGACATGAGTTTGAACAAGCTCCAGGAGTTGGTGATGGACAGAGAGGCCTGGTATGCTGCAGTCCATGGGGTCGCAAAGAGTCGGACACCACTGAGGGACTGAACTGAACCAAACTGGTGTGCCAGGCCATGCTAAGAAAATCTTTAATCCAATTTTATCCTTCTGGGTGGGGCTGTGGTACCCTCCTCAGGCCAAACTATGGCAGGGCAATGGCAGTACTGGTATCTCCTTCAAAAGGACTTACGCCAGCACCCCGCGGCTCCCAGGACTGTTGTATTTGGTGCCGCTGACTTTTGACCCACACCTCCATCAAAGACTCCTAGACACTCACAGGTGAGTCTGGCTCAGTCTCCTGTGGGGTCACTGCTCCTTTCTCCTGGGTCCTGATGTACACAAGGTTTTGCTTGTGCCCTCCAAGAGTCTGTTTCCCCAATCCTGTGGAAGTTCTGTAATCAAATACCACTGTCCTCGAAAGTCAACTTCCCTGAGGGTTCCCAGTTCCTTTGCTGGATCCCAGGTTGGGAGATCTGCTGTGGGCCCCAGAACTTTTGCAATAGTGTGAGCATTTCTTTGGTATAGTTGTTCTCCAGTTTGTGGGAAGTCTGTGTGTTAGCTCTATGGTGGGGCTAATGGCGACCTCCTCCAAGAGGATGTATGCCACATGCTGCGCCTCCGAGGTCTGCTGCAGCCAGAGTCCAGTACCTGGGGCAGGGCACTGCTGACCCGTGCCTCCACAGGAGACACTCAAACACTCAAAGGCAGGTCTAGCTCAGTTTCTTACAGAGGGTGCTGCTCCTTTTCACAAGAAAATCAATCCTGAATGTTCATCGGAAGGACTGATGCTGAAGCGCCAACCTGATGTGAAGAGCCAACTCATTGGAAAAGACCCTGATGGTGGAAAAGATTGAAGGCAGGAGGAGAAGGGGATGACAGAGGACGAGATGGTTGGATGGCATCACCAACTCAATGGACATGAGTTTGAGCAAGATCCAGAAGTTTGTGAAGGACAGGTAAGTCTGGCATTCTACAGTCCATGAGGTCACAAAGAGTCAGACACAATCCAGCAACTGAACAATAACAAACAAGGGAATTTAGTTAAGTCACAGGACACAAAATCCATACACAGAAAGTCCCTGCATCTCTATACACTGGCAACAAAAAAAATCAGAAACAGAAATTAAGGAATCAATCTCATTTACCATTGCAACAAAAAGAATAAAATAGTTAGGAATAAACCTACCTAAGGAGACAAAAGAGCTATATACAGAAAACTGTAAGACATTGATGAAAAGAAATCAAAGATGACATAAGCAAATGGCGAGTTAGTCCATGTTATTGGATTGGGAGAATATTGTGAAAAATGACAATACTATCTAAAGCAAACTACAGATTCAATACAATTCCTACCAAATTAGCAATGGCATTTTTCACAGAACTAGAACAAAAAAAGGTCACAATACATATGAAAACACAAAAAATTCCAAGTAAGCAAAGCAATCTTGAGAAAGAAGAACAGAGATGGAGGAATCAACCTTCCTGACTACAGACTATACTACAAAGCTATGGTCATCAAGACAGTATGGTACTGGCACAAAAACAGAAATATAGAGCAATGGAACAAGACAGCCCAGAGACAAACCCATGCACCTATGGGTGTATATGGGCACCTTATCTTTGATAAAAAGAATATACAATGGGGAAAAGATATTCTCTTCAATATGTGGTACTGAGAGAACTGGACAGTTAGGTGTAAAAGAATGAATTTAGAACACTTCCTAACAACATACACAAAGATAAACTCAAAATAGATTAAAGACCTAAATGTAGAACCAGGAACTATAAAACTCTTAGAGGAAAACATAGGCAGAACACTCTATGACATAAATCACAGCAAGATCTTCTATGGCCCATTTCCTAGAGTAATGGAAATAAAAACAAAAATAAACAAACGGGACTTAATTAAACTTAAAAGCTTTTGCATAACAAAGGAAACTATAAGCAAAGGGAAAGGACAACCCCCCCAGAATGGGAGAAAATAATAGCAAATGAAACAACTGAAGAAAGGATTAATTTCCAAAATATACAAGCAGCTCATACAACTCAATACCAGAAAAACAAACAACACAACAAAAATGTGGGCAAAAGACCTAAACAGACATTTCTCTAATGAAGAAATACAGATGGCTAATAAACACATGAAGATACTCGACATCACTGGTTGTTGTTCAGTCAACAAGTTGTGCCCAACTCTTCAAGACTCTATGGACTTCAGCACTTCAGGCTTCCCTGTCCCCCTCACCATCTCCTGGAGTTTGCCCAAGTTCATGTCCATTACATCAGTGATGCCATCCAACCATTATTATTTTTTGAGAGTCACCCATTGTTAGAGAAACGCAAATCAAAAGTACAATGAGATATCACCTCACACCTGTCAGAATGGGCATCATCGAAAAATCTACTAATAATAAATGCTGGAGAGGCTCTGGAAAAAAGGGAGCCCTCTCGCACTGTTGGTGGGAATGAAAACTGATACAGCCACTGTGGAAGACAGTATGGAGATTCCTCGATAAACTAGCAATAAGAGTACCCATGATCCAGAAATCCCACTACTAGGCATGTACCCTGAGGAAAACAAATGTGAAAAAGACACATGTCCCCAGTGTTCACTGCAGGCTATGTACAATAGCTAGGGCAAGGAAGCAATCTAGATGTTCATCAAGAGGTGAATGGATAAAGAAACAGTGGTACATACACACAATAGAATATTACTCAGCCAAAAAATGGAACGCACTTGAGTCAGTTTCAACGAGATGAATGAACCTAGAGCCTATTGTACAGAGTGAAGTAAGCCAGAAAGAGGAAAACAAGTATTGTACGTTACCGCATATATATCCAATCTAGGAAGACAGTCTTAGTGAACCTACTTGCAGACCAGCAGTGGAGACACAAAAATGGAGAACAGAATAATGGACACACAGAGGGGAGGAAGGAGAGTGTGGGACAAATGGGGAGAGAAACACGGAAACGGATACACTACCATGTGTAAAAACAGAGCCAATGGGAATTTGCTGTATGACTCAGGGAACTCACACTAGGGCTCTGCAACAACCTAGAGGGGTGAGGAGGGGTGGGAAGGAGGTTCAGGAGGGAGAGGACTTATGTATACCTATGGCTGACTCATGCTGATGTATCGCAGAAGCCAACACAATATTGTAAAGTAATTATCCTTCAATTAAAAATAATTTTTTTAATGGGTAGAAGACCAAAATAGACATTTCTCCAAAGAAGACATACAGATGGCTAATAAACACATGAAAAAATGCTTAACGTCAATTATTATAGAAATACAAGTCAAAACTTCAATGAATCACCTCACACCGGTCAGAATGGCCATCATATTATTTGCCAAATCAGATCTCAGGTTACCTATAAAAATATTCTAAGAAGATAGTACACCCATATGTACAAATGTGTGTGATAATTTGTTATGTAAGGGGTATTATGAAAATGATATCTTTTTGGTTTGATCTGTTTTTCTCAAGTAAGACATAACTAGTAACATTTTCCATCAAGTTTATAAAATCTGAATTTTTACAGTATGAATGCAACTAACTTTTATAAGTAAACACTGGGTTTTATGAGCTTCTCCAGTGGCTCAGTGGTAAAGAATCCACCTGCAGTGCAGCAGATTTAGAGACCCATGTTTGATTCCTGGGTCAGGAAAATCCGCTGGATAGTAAATTGCACTCCAGTAATCTTGCCTGCAAAATTTCCTGGACAGAGGAGTCTAGTGGCTTACAGACCGTGGTGTCACAAAGAGTCAGACACAACTGACTGAGTAACTAAACAACAAAAATCAAAACTACAATGAGGTATCACCTCACACTGGTCAGAATGGCCATCATCAAAAAATCTACAAACAATAAATGCTGGACAGGCTGTGCAGAAAAGGGAACTCTCTCGCACTGTTGGTGGGAATGAAAATTGCTACAGCCACTATGGAGAACAGTATGAGATAAAAAATTCAAAATCATACTTTGAAAACACTTTCCTCTCTTGTAATGAAAGTGAAAGTGAAGTCGCTCAGTCGTGTCCGACTCTATGCGACCCTCTGGACTGTAGCCTACCAGGCTTCTCCATCCATAAGATTCTCCAGGCAAGAATACTGGAGTGTATTACCATTTCCTTCTCCAGGGGATCTTCCTGACCCAGGGATCAAACTCAGGTCTCCCGCATTGGAGGCAGACGCTTTAACCTCTGAGCCACCAGGGAAGCCTCTTTTGTAGTAAACTAAGTGTATTCAAGGTTATTCCTAAAAGCTTATCAAAAGCTTTTTTAGATAGCAGAGAAATGCATGGAAGACAGCTGGGGCCCAAGGAATGAACACACCCACAGAAGTGTAACTGCTTGGGAAAGTCATCCATTTGAGGGGCTCTGGGAAGCTCAGAGGTGAAGAGTAGTCAAGGAGAAGGCAGCAATCAGAGGTTAAGATCTTGCAAATATAAAGCTTCTGAAGAGCTAAATAAGACAGCATAGTCTAAATGCAGAAGGAGCAGTAGATACGTGAGAAACCACCAGGGAAAACTTGGTAAAGTCACCAGTTGCAGGGGACAAGAATAGGAGAAAGCAATCTTCCTTTTGAATTGTAAGTGTGAGAATGGGTTTTAAATGCTCTCAGGAAAGCTGGCAAGTTAATAAATTGAGAAAATGTTCTTTGGAGTTTCAAACTAAAATTTCAGAGCTATAAGGCCTATAGAAGCTTTCTATACAGTATATTGCCATCCACTATTTTAAAATAGTTCCATTTTAAATTTCACGGTATGCATATTTATTCTCAGCAACCACATCTGGTATCTAAAGCACTCTGTATCCCAAGTTAACAAAAGAGAATAATCAAACTTCAAATATTTAGACAAGAATGCAACTATACACCATACACAAAAATAAACACAAAATGGATTAAAGATCTAAACTTAAGACCAGAAACTATAAAACTCCTAGAGGAGAACATAGGCAAAACACTCTCCGACATAAATCACAGCAGGATCCTCTATGATCCACCTCCCAGAATACTGGAAATAAAAGCAAAAATAAACAAATGGGATCTAATTACAATTAAAAGCTTCTGCACAACAAAGGAAACTATAAGCAAGGTGAAAAGACAGCCTTCGAAATGGGAGAAAATAATAGCAAGTGAAGCAACTGACAAAGAATTAATCTCAAAAATATACAAGCAACTCATGCAGCTCAATTCCAGAAAAATAAACAACCCAATCAAAAAAATGAGCCAAAGAACTAAATAGACATTTCTTCAAAGAAGACATACAGATGGCTAACACACACATGAAAAGATGCTCAACATCACTCATTATCAGAGAAATGCAAATTAAAACCACAGTGAGGTACCCTTGCACACCAGTGAGAATGGCTGCGATCTAAAAGTCTACAAGCAATAAATGCTGGAGAGGGTGTGGAGAAAAGGGAACCCTCTTACCTGCTGGTGGGAATGCAAACTAGTACAGCCACTATGGAGAACAGTGTGGAGATTTCTTATAAAACTGGACATAGAACTGCCTTCAGTTCAGTTCAGTCGCTCAGTCTTGTCCAACTCTTTGCAACCGCATGAATCGCAGCACACCAGGCCTTCCTGTCCATCACCAACTCCGGGAGTTGACTCAGACTCACGTCCATCGGGTCAGTAATGCCATCCAGCCATCTCATCCTCTGTCGTCCCCTTCTTTTCCTGCCCCCAATCCCTCCCAGCATCAGAGTCTTTTCCAATGAGTCAACTCTTTGCATGAGGTGGCCAAAGTATTAGAGTTTCAGCTTCAGCATCAGTCCTTCCAAAGAACATCCAGGACTGAAGTCCTTTAGGATGAACTGGTTGGATCTCCTTGCAGCCCAAGGGACTCTCAAGAGTCTTCTCCAACACCACAGTTGAAAAGCATCAGTTCTTCGGCGCTCAACTTTCTTCACAGTCCAACTCTCACATCCATACATGACCACTGGAAAAACCATAGTGTTGACTAGACAGACCTTTGTTGGCAAAGTAATGTCTCTGGTTTTGAATATGCTGTCTGGGTTGGTCATAACTTTCCTTCCAAGGAGTAAGCAGCTTTTCATTTCATGGTTGCAATCACCATCTGCAGTGATTTTGGAGCCCCCCAAAATAAAGTCTGACACTGTTTCCACTTAGAACAATGCAAATTTATGATGTCACAATTTTGTATGTAAGAAGGCCTGTATGGGAATCACTGGGCTACAATCATCATTCCAGCAGGCTGCATTCCTATCTAGAGGTTCCAGGGAAGAACTGATGTCCTTACTTTTATCCAGCTTCTTAGAGACCACTCTCTTTCTCTGGGTTTGACTCCTTCCTTCTTCTTCAAAAGTAAAAGCACAAAGTGAAGTTGCTCAGTCATGTCTGACTCTTCACGATCCCATGGACTGTAGCCTACCAGGCTCCTCTGTCCATGGAATTTTCCAGGCAAGAGTACTGGAGTGGGTTGCCATTTCCTCTCCAGAAGATCTTCCCAACCCAGGGATCGAACCCAGGTCTCCCACATTGCAGGCAGATGCTTTACTGTCTGAGCCCCAGAAGAATTTCTTCTTCAAGGCCATGAACAAATTATATATTGAGTCTTTCTCTGACTCCCTTTTCTGTTTTCTCTTTCACTTTAAGAATACTTATGATTATTAGTGGGCCTATATAAATAATCCAGGATAACTTCCTTCTTTCTAAACCCTTATTTGAACATAGTTACAAAATCTCTTTTGGCATGTAACATAACATATTAAAAGGTTCTGGGAGTTAGGATGTAGATATCATTGAGGGTAGTTAGCTGGCATTATTCTATCACAATTGATAACTAACATATAAACAACAAAACAGAAAGAAGTGTTAGTTTATAATAACTGAAACACAGCAAAGATAAGTTTTGAATTTAATAAAAGCTATTTACTAACCTAAAACCCACATCAAATCTCTTTTAGCACATGCAACTTTAGCTTACTTTCCTCCCTAAATATGACTATGATTCAAACTCAAGCAGACCAGCTTTGCTGTCCTATGAAACAGTAGAAAATAATACAGATAATCTATGAAAATATCAAAAAATATAATCTAAAATTCATTTGTAGAGTATACTTAACACTTATGGATTTTCTAGAATACATTCCAAAATATAAAAATATATCCAATAATTTAGGAGAGGAAAAATGTAACTTTAAATATCTGAACTCTATATTTAATGCTTCACTGTTCCTAACTGACTATGTAACTGAAAGTATTGAAAATATTTGTCTTCCAAATTAATTAGCCAACAGAAGTAGTACAAGAATTAGGCCCATTACACAGACAGGCATGTGGGTGGGGATATTTATAACTAAAGAATAATTAGCCATAACTTTCTATTGTCAATTTACTTAGTAACAATATGAATGTTGTTATAGAGTCAATCAAAGTTGATACCTGCTTAGATCTGCATATCATTAATTTATTCAAGTCTGGTCTTAGGCACATTTAATCAATGAAGTTTAATTTCAATCCCAGTTCACCTGTTGGCCTGGCTGGATTTTAAATAACACTAAACACATGAGAAATAAAATTATTATAATGAAACATATATAAGCAAAAACAAGGACTAAGATTAAAACAAACTTCTGATTTTACTCAAGTAGTAGGTATAATTTTTTTTAAACCCACTGTTTCTCAATTGGTTTTTTAAAATAATTATGAAGAAAATCTGAAAATACATGAGTGAAGATATGACTTCACATTAAACAAAATAATAGTTTAGTAAGTTTAAATAATTTCCTCAATCAATTAAAATTCTTTCATTATCTATAATGATCAAGATCACTGAACTTCTGAACAAACCAGTGAAATGTAAAATAAAGTGCTAAATAGATTCTTTTTAATTAACCAGAATCCAAATAAATTACATTACACTTAGAGATTATCTCTTAAATTAATTTAGAATGCTTAATTATACTTCGATATGCAATAGAAAAAATTGGTTTTCCAAGCTCTTAGACTAGATAATGACTAACATTTGTATAAGTTGCATGACTGCCAAATATTCTTTCAATGAGACAAATTAAAAAAACTGCTTGAAAAAATGTGGGAAATAAAATATGAATCACAAATAGGAGAAAAACTTAACCAATAAATACATAATGCACACACACAACATAAATGATACAACCCCATGTTTCCCTATACTAGGAAAGAGTGCTGGAGCGAAAGTACTCTTCATTTTCACTCCAGGAAAGATGCCTTCGGTTCACAAGTCCCACCCTTGTTTCTGTCCCAAAAATGAATTCCAAGAAATTGTTCTTTATTCTGCCAACAACACGGAAATGGTACAAAATTTCAGAAAAAGGATAAGGGGAAACAGAAAATAGTTAAAAGGAGTTATTCAGAACACTGGGAAATCAAAGGAAAATCCTTAAGAAACTGAGATTACTACTGGTAGAAGCGAATCAGGTAGATGAGAACCTATGAGAGTGCCTTGAATAGAATAAAAGTTTTAGAAAACTGAAAAATATTAAATCATATCTCTATCATATAGTAAAAATACTCATCCTCAGAGCCATATATAGGAATATACAGTGTACCCGTTTCATCACTAAGCTGACTCTATTCCTTGAATGACAAGTGTTATTATCCTTTGGATATTTTACAAAAAAAGCAAGCAAACAAACAAACAAAAAAACTATGAGAAATGTTTTGGCTTAAAATTCATAAGGCTTCTACTAAAACAGGTCTTCCAAAGTCTAACATGGCAAATCCAGTAGCTTTGGCTCAAACAGACATTGAACATATACAAGGCAATGATTAATTATATCCAATCACAAATGTTGAGGACCTAACAGTCAAAATAAGGAAACCGTTATAAAACTTATTGTGATAAATTAAACTACCCAAAACAGCAAAGTATTCAAAGTGCTAAAACGATAATGGAAGAACAAATGTCTAACTCTTTTTCTTTCTAAGCTTCATTTCTCTACCTTTACTTTTGACCCCATTCACTCTCATATCTTCTGGGTTCCTGCTATACCAATTAACCTTTCTTTCACCTATTCAACATCTCCCATTCCTGGATTCTTCTACTCAACATTTATAATCACGCTTAAGCTTCTCTATGAATTATAGAATTATACTCTAAAAGTTATATTCATTCTACTATTAAGGACTGAAATTACTTTAGATATAAACAACATGTTTTATATTGTTTATTTTCTTTTTGATACTCAGGTATTAAAATTTCTTTTCACGTGCAATACCAGAGAGCTAACCCATGTTATAGTACAAAAGGAGACAAGGATGACTACTAATAACATTACAGTATGCTTTAAATGAATCAGGAATCTCCTAGAAAATATTATCACAAAATGAATAAAAATATAAATGGCTTAAATACTTCTGCTGTAAAATGGAATACATAACTGAGATATTAGGAAAGGCAAATACTGTTACCTAATCCCAAAGTGCCATAACAAAAATGCAAACCACTCTAATTAAATTACTTCTGCCAAATATTTGCTGATTTGCAATTTGGCTTTGCAGAATCCATTTTGAAATGTACAGTTCATTGTGTTTTTTTCTTTCACTGAACACAGAGGTTATGGCTCCCTTATCAGNGCTTTAGCATCATTCCTTCCAAAGAAATCCCAGGGCTGATCTCCTTCAGAATGGACTAGTTGGATCTCCAAAATTTAGCACATTGAATAAGATCTGGAAATGGATAGTGCTGATGGTTGCATAGCATTGTAAATGTACTTCATTTCATTGAATTATACTTAGGGTTAAAATAGTCAATTTTACATTATATAAATTTCCCACAATATTTGAAAAGCATTTTTCTCTCAAAAGAAAAACCCTATGTAACCCTTGGGATACACCTAAGCTGAAAAGGTATTTATTGTTTATCCGAAATTTGAATTTAATTGGGTATTCTGCATTTTAACTGGCAACCCTCACTGACAAGCTTCCTGTACACCATGGGCTCCCTAGATCATTTCCAGGATTCGGGGACCATCCTTTCAAAAGCAAAAATCAATGCCTGTGGTCTTATAATAGTGAGTGTGCAAGCCAGGCACAGAAAGTCAGGGGGGTGCATACACTAATTACAGACTCAGCCCTAGACATAGGCCATGCAGTGACTCCCTCAGCTCTCACTCACTCCATCAGTGAAGAGGTGGAGATTAGAAATCTTGGTTGGGTTTCCCATCTGTTGTTTAATCATCGTGATCCACAAATGCAGTAAAAGCTGGTTATAAACCCCTTCTTACAATTGACCACGTGGCTAGAATTACAGTCACAGATGGTGACATCCATGCATGTGACTCAGACGATAGCCTTGTCCCCTGCCATCAATGCATCTTCACACCAGAGTTGGTAAGAACCCATGGAATGCCCAGATGCCTAATTGTACCACCATTTGCACCCGTGTCTTCTCAATGAAAGAAACTGCCTGCACAGCTCATTGTGCAGCAAGAAACAACAGGTGCAAAAGGCAAAGACCACTTTGGAACCATTTGGACCAAAGAACATGGCTCAGTGTAACAGGAGCGCCCACAGACTTGGCATGCCTGCGCTAATCTGCCGGCAAGATGGGCCTGAAATCAGACCACAGCCGTGGACTCTACGGCTGCCGATCCAGGTGGTCCCACCTACTCCTTCCCTCAACCGAGACGAAAGGCAGCTGGGGAGGGCATCGCACGAAGAGATGGGTCGTGTCCAAGTCATTTTTAGGAGGTGCTGACGAGTCCCTGTGAACGTCTGGAAATGTGTAGCACAGCAAAAACACACGGGTCACAACGCACTGGTGAATGATTACCAGAGGAGAAATTCATTACAGGCTGCTCTCAGCTCCCATCACATAAGAAAGTGTTGCATTAACAAGATAGAAGGTCCCTGCGGTCCCCTCCCAACACAGCCCCCATTGCCACCACCTGCCACCCCACTATTTCAACTTGTGTGGCATGGCGAGAGGGGAGCCCAGAGGCAGGGAGGGGGGAATTAATTCAGCTATACTCATCAAAAAGGGGGTCACGGTGGCAGCCAAGGCCAACTGAAGCAGATTCGACCTGAGTGTCACGCGCAATTCTTCCCGTGCAATCTGCACCAGCTATGACCTCTGCGTCCTGACAACTATCGATGACATTAAAGCAAAGTGGGCCTTTTTTTCTTAGCTGTTTGCATCATCTGCTTTCCAGCCTGGGTGTGTGCGTTTCCCCATAGATGTGCCTGGCCTTGTCTCTGTTGGCCCCCAGGTCTTCTGGTGTTTCTGACCTTTCCTGACATAAGCACGGACAGACGGAGAGCCAGGCGGCTGCCAGCCTGGAACCCATGCTGGAGACTGTGGGAGACCAAGTTGGGGAAGACACACTGGCCCTGGAGCCGCTCTGGACCAGCACCATCTGGGGTGATGGGAACAGGAAGTCTCCCTTTCGTGGAGGCCAAGTGGATGCGATAGACTGAGCGGCCTTCCAAGTCCTTGCTCGTCAGTGTCACAGGCTGTCATCGTCTCATTCCTCTTCCTTATCTCTTCTCCAATCTCCATGTTAAAGAATCACAATTCACAAACGGAAGTCAGAAGCACGCAGACAGATGGGTCAATAGATCTTCTTTAATGAGATTTCTGTTCCTTCGATGCCATTCACATGCAGAGGGGCCAATGCCCCAGTCTGCTTTTAAAGTCAAAGGCAAAGCTAGGTTCGGGGACAGATGGGCTGTGCCTGAGAGGGGGATCGCCACTGGTGCCTTCCCCAGGAGGCCAGAGAACTCAGTTCCTTGGCCTCGCCCCTGCGCCAAGCTCCTTACCACTCAGAGCCCCGGCCCAGTTCCTGTTGCAAATATGAACCTAAAGCGGTGAGGAGCCCCAGCATGCTCACTAGCCAATACGATGTTAAATAGCACATCTCCCTGCTTGGGCCTGGGCTGGAAGCCGCCTCTTCATTACACGGCTTTCTCTGCACTTACGGAAAGAGAGCACGCCTCTCCCAGACATGCCCCACAGAGACCTGCCCTCAGCCTCCCCAGCGCTGGGGAAACCTTCAAAACTGTTCAGTCTGCCTAAACCCCATCCATCTTTAATGTCAGAGTCTACATTTTCTCCTCTCCTCCTTTTTCAAAGCTGCCAGAAAAGAAAATGTCACTGCATTGGGGGCCAATTCAAAAACCAGGCTTAGACGGATGTTCGATTTCATTCCCCCTGGCCCTAGGTCTTTATCTCCTATGGAATCTTCAGAGGCTGTGTCTCCACCCCACTCCATTCCTGGGTTCTTTTGGCATCTTGATGTCTCCCCTGTCTGTTGCGCTTCTCTCTTGCCTTCTTCTAAAGCGCCGGCCTTAGAACTCACAAAGCTGTCTTTGTGACCGCAGCCCCTGCTAAGAGGACAGCTTGTTGATTTCTTAGGGGATGGGAAGGGAGCTTGCCAGGTGAGGCTGTTGCCACCCCTATCAACACCCTGCCAGGGATTCGGAAGTTGAACAGCTGATGCAGGTAAGTATCCCCGATGGTTCCTTTTAGAAGCCAGATTCTCCAAATTTGTGCAAAACACATGGAATCATCCCAAGCTGTGATGATTTGGTTGGGGATAGTGTATGTACCTCTGTTCCCACTGCATGCCTTAGAAAGACTCTTCAAGCCATGAAGGGCAGGTGGCAATCCTGATGAAGATGCCAGTGGAATGCGTCCCTGACAGCCCCTGGCTCACCCAGGAGCGGGGAGCTGAGGCCCTGATTGATACCTGGGGGCAAGGCTGTCAGCTGGGAGCACACAGGAGGGAGATAAGGGACTCAATCAGTGTCAGACCCATCTTGACACACGTCGCTGTAAATCACTTTGGGGAAAGAAGCTCAGCTGCCAAGAGCAGAGAAGGGCGAGTAGGTGATAGAAAAAATGGGGCGAAAAGCAGCTGTGTGGGCTGCCAGCTCTGGGATGGACCCTGGCCTTGGTTCTAGAGGGAAATGTACAAAACACACAGAACCCGGCCTCAGCCCACGCGGAGGTACGGCAATGAGTTCACTGCAGTGGATTAAAGCATAATCCAGGGTAAATGTTTGAGGATGTGAATTGTCTCAATCACACTTCTATGGAGGCTTCCCAGGTGGCGCTAGTGGTAAAGAATCTGCCTGCCAATGCAGGAGACACAGGTTTGATCCCTGGGTGGGGGAAGAACCCTCGGAAGAGGGTATGGCAACCCACGCCAGTATTCATGCCTGGAAAATCCCATGGAAAGAGCAACCTGGCAGGGCTACAATCCATAGGGTCGCAAAGAGTCAGACATGAAGCGACTTATGCACAACACTGCTATAAATACAGCCATTCGAACCAGCAGCCCAGGAGGAGTGCCGTGCAGAGCCTCCTCCCCTTCCACCCACTGCAGGAAGGTGGAAGAGACTACTGGTGACGCTCTCACCCTGCCTTGCCCACTGACACCCGGCGTGACAAGCTGCACGAGGTGAGCTATGAGGAAAACAGGCCTTAAAGGCACAGCGTTTTGTGGAGAAAAGATTCCCCCAACTCCAGACCCTAGACTGCACCTCAGCGTCCCCCAACCTTACTACAGATGTGATTAGCCTTGGCCAAACCCATTTTAGAGATTGCCTTTCAACATGTTTTAATTAGAGATTAAAAAATAATAACCTTATTTGTTTTTCCAAGGAACAGAGTTGGAAATAATGAACAGATTAGTGATTAATTAACTGCTGGCAGGTGTGGGGAGAAACCAGCCACAGCTTCTTAGCATTTTCCCCCTTTCTCTCTCAAGATCATTCTTTCTTATTTTAATTACTTCTTGCCACCCCAGCACTTCTCTTATCAAACATTCAAATAAACTAAACAAATAGAGTGTACTGAGACTGGAGTACTCAATATGGTGTTTAATTGGAATGAAACAGCCTTGTTTTCTCCCGGTGGAATCTCGGGGCACCTGGTAGCTTTGAACTGGATTCCAAAAGGGCATTGTTAACAGGTAGTCCATCTTCCTTTCAGGTGGTGAGGGCACAGCTTGATTGAAGCAAGGAGCAGTGTGCCGTTGACTGTGGTTCACTGGTGAGGAACTGAGGCGGGAGCATAACAAGGCCGTGCACCATCTCCCACCCATCTGCCCCACCGTTCACTTCTGTGTGTCTGCATTGCACGAGTACACACACCAGCGGATACACCCTGCAGCTGCTGAAAGGGCGGAGACTCAACCGTAGTCGTGTGCTTCCGTTAGCCAGCATCTCTCCGGGCTCGGTAGGGGGGCCACCATCCTTACCTCTCACATCCGAACAGTTAAGTCTAAGGCAACAAGGTGCGTCTATGACCTTAAACCCAAGCCATGGGCAGAGGAGGGTAACAGACAGGACCCGTGCTTGTGGACCGGGTTCCTAGCACTAGCCTCGCGGGGAATGTGGGCTTCATGTGAAGCTCTGTCCTTTCCAATGGGACAGCTGCTCAGAAAGGCTATGGAGACGTTCCTACTCTGCAGGGCTGTTTCCTGAACGAGTGAGCAGGCATCTCTAACTCCCAGTGGGGGCTTTGGGGATGCAGCAAGTCTATAATGGAGACAGAAGTACTGGTTGCTTCAAAATAAGTTAGGAGCCTCAGGACATTACTCTGGTGCCTTCTCAGAGTGAGAAGATTCCATAGGACCAAGGGCCTAAGTTGTCTTCTCAAAAGCTGCCAAGTTGTTGAGCCAGGACCATGGATTTACCCATAAATGATGATTGGTAGGAATACAAAAAGAATGGAAGGGGAGTTTTTTAAGTGGGTCCCTGTTGGCCACTATGTCCTTCAATCCAAAGTATTTGTCTTCAGGTAGAGACAAAGAAGGGCTTCCCTGGTGGCTCAGATGGTAAAGAATCTGCCTGCCAAAGCAGAAGACGACGGTTTGATCCCTGGGTCAGGAAGATCCCCTGGTAAAGGAAATAGCAGCCCACTCCAGTATTCTTGCCTGGAAAATCCCATGGACAGAGAAGCCTGATGGTACTACAGTCCATGGGGTCACAAAAGAGTCGGACATGACTTAGCAACTAAACAACAAGAGACAAAGACAGAAGTGGTTTGCAGTGACTGAGAGAGCCCAGATGATGCCTTGTCAAGCATCTCAGTAACCAGGGGTAAGAAAGGTAAAATGGGGTGGAGGCAGAAGGGAAAAATCTCCTGGAGTGGGGACATTGCTGGTCAGGAAGCTGATGAAGAAATGAGAGTTACTCCTGAGGGTTTTTTGCTCAGATGGTAAAAAATCTGCCTGCAATGCAGGAGACCCGGACTCAATCCCTGGGTCACGAAGATCCCCTGGAGAAGGGAATGGCTACCCTCTCCAGTACTCTTGCTTAATAAATCCCATGAACAGAGCCTGGTAGGCTATAGTCCATGGGTTCGCAAAGAGTCGGACATGACTGAGCACCTAATACTTTCACCTTTACTTTTTTAAAAGCATGCAAGCGAGTGAGAGACCTTGCCAGAGTGAAGATTTTCTGGTATTTCTCTCAACCAACCTTTTTCTCTCTTCCAAGTTTGGAAGCATCAAAGGACTGGAAAATTGGGACAGGGATCCCTGAGGGGATTCCTAAAGTAGCCAGGTATATACTTTTTTAAATCCTCGTAGATAGACCACTGGGCAACCCTAAGAAGGAGGAGGAGGAGGAGGAAGAAAGCTGTTTATGTATAAATATAAAAAGACCTTGGAGATTCCCTGGCAGTCCAGTAGTTAAGACTCAGTGCTTTCACTACTGAGGGCCTGGGTTCAGTCCCTAGTCAGAGATACAAGATCCCACATGCTGTACCACAGCCAGAAAAAGCAAGAAAACAAAAAGAGCGAAGTCAGGAACCATGTCTAGCACATGGGACAGGTTCTATAAGTTGCAGGGCCCACTGAAATAGAAATTGAAGTGGCTCAGAAATTGGGAATTTCAAGAGAAAAAAATGGTACACGTGAACCAATTGGCAGGGCAGGAACAGACACACAGACATAGAGAACAGATGTGTGGACACAGTGGGAAAAGAGGAGGGTGGGACGAATGGAGACGGGTAGCATGACACATACACTCCCGTGTGTAAAATAGCTGCTTGGAAGCTGCTATATGACACAGGGAGCTCAGCTGGGTCTCTGTGATGACCTAGAGGCTCAACACGTGAGGGCATGTGTTGGAGGCAGGCTCAAGAGGGAGGGGACGTATGTACACAGACAGCTGATTAACTTCGTTGTACAGCAGAAACAAGCACAACATTGTGAAGCAATTATACTCCAATTTAAAAAAGAGAGAGAGAGGAAAGAAAAGAAATTGAAGAGAGCAGGAACAGAGTATTAAACCAAGTGCAGGGCCCTCCTGCCCCTGGGGCCCTGTGTGACAGTGACATGTCCACACTCCACACCCATGAGGCCAGTGCTGCTGGGATGCTATCATGCAGGACACCTGATATATTGAATAAGAAACAAATAATGAGGGACTTCCTTGGTGGTCCAGGGGCTAAGACTCCGAGCTCCCAATGCAGGGGACCGGGGTTTGATCCCTGGTCAGGAAATCTGTGCCCACATGCCACAACTAAGAAATCTCATGCTGCAACTAAATTAAAAAATCCTGCATGCCTGCAATGAAGACCTGGTGCAGCAGATAGATAAATGTTTTGAAAAATAAGTCAATAATGAGGTTTCCATATGGCGGTGGTGAGAACTAGCAGGAAGGAAGAAGGAGAATGTCCACTTTATGCCTACTTATACTTTTTAATGTGTGAGATGTGTGAACAATTACCTAGTCAAAAAATGAAAGTAGAAAAGTCCTCAGGCTCTAGAGAGCACCATGCCGACTCTAAGCAATATGTGGGCTCCCACTCACATTTCTCAGTGATTCCATGTTGCCACGTGGAGGTGCTGGGGATGGAAAGAAGCTCAGAGGACAAAGCCATCTGACTGTGATGACTGAAGCCACAGCTCTCCTCTTCCTCACCACTCATGTGCATGGCACTGGACTTCGACTTCTAGGAAGCCAAATAAAATAGAAAACGTGGCCTTCTGTGATCTGTGAGTTCTCTCCTGAACTTTGCTAGGCTTTGGGCACATGGGCCAGTCCTACTTTTACAGCTCCCTGTAGGGTAATGAATACTACTCTACTGAGCAGAGGGACTCCAAATCTCATTAAATCTCAGGTTGTTTGAATGTATCAGTAATAACAGTAATGATCAGTAATAGCAATATGTTTCAAGTTTAAAAAGACACCTTCATGTGTCTCCAGACTGATGCAACCTGGAAAAAATGGAAGCAGAACGTGAACTGCTCCTGAACTGCAAATAATCTTAACAGCTCGCACACATTGGGTACCTACAACATACTAAAAGAATTATTCATTTAATCCTCACGATTCCCCTCAAGGCAGGTTCTACTATTTTTCTTGTTCTGTAGGTAAGGAAACTTAAGTTCAAAGAGGAAAAGTAATTTGCCTAATATTACCCTGAGAGTAAAGATGGAGCCAGATTGGAACAAGGACATCCTGGCCCCAAAGCCCTCACTGTTAACCATTAACGGCACAGAAGGACAGCTCCAACTTTAATGTAAATGATCTATGTAATAATGAACTAAAATGTAATCATTCTTCTCAACTGTTTCACCAAAAAATCTTCCTCAATCCAGAACACAGGAGGGCTAATCTGGAAGTAAGATCTCCTGCTTTCACGTGTATAGATGTGGCTATGAATTCTTTTGTGCCATCGGAGCAAATGAATGCTAGGCTCACTATTATTTAAAGCCCACAGTAATGTTTGTTGTTAAGTATGACCTGCACCCCCTTTTCTTGGAAATGTTTCTTAAAATTTGACAACTTGTCAGCTCTTAGGAGACTTCCCACAAACTCTCTAATTGATGTAAAAAGTTTAGGTAGTTAAGAGGTTCAGTTCAATTCAGTCACTCAGTCGTGTCTGATTCTTGGCGACCCCATGAATTGCAGCATGCCAGGCCTCCCTGTTCATCACCATCTCTCGGAATTCACTCAGACTCATGTCCATCGAGTCCGTGATGCCATCCAGCCATCTCATCCTCTGTCGTCCCCTTCTCCTCCTGCCTCCAATCCCTCCCAGCATCAGAGTCTTTTCCAATGAGTCAACTCTTTGCATGAGGTGGCCAAAGTACTGGANGCACAGCATCATCTTTCAGGATTTGAAAGAGCTCAATTGGAATTCCATCACCTCCACATCCTCCTTAATGAACTCTATCCCCTCAATCAGCTGTATCCTTCAACTTCTGAATTTCACCTGCAATTAATATTTTGCCCATGTTGACTAAATTTTTATTTCATTTTTTAGCCATTGTTACTTTTCATAATTCATATACATAAATTGATAAACTCAACATATATTTCAATGAACATTAAGGTAGTATACTATTTTACATTTCCTTCACTATAGAGAGAATATTAGGAACTTACATAATCAAACAGAATATTATAGTCATAGCTGACTGAATTTTCCTCTATTCACTACACTACTTCTTTTTACCATATTCTCATGTTTTTCAAAGAAATTAATCATTCCATTTATGTGTTATGAATATCAGATTTCATTTCTGAATGTCCTTTGCTTCCATTTTATAATCTGAACTGATTGTATTTTAAATCTCCATAAAAACACTGTGCTGAAATAGGAATTTATTTTTCAACTAGGCAGATTCATAGAAGAATATTGATATTTTCCAAATGTTATGTCTTTATCAGTTCAGTTCAGTCACTCAGTTGTGTCCGATTCTTTGTGACCCCATGAATCGCCTCACACCAGGTCTCCCTGTCCATCACCAACTCCTGGAGTTCACTCAGACTCATGCCCATCGAGTCAGTGATGCCATCCAGCCATCTCATCCTCTGTCGTCCCCTTCTCCTCCTGCCTCCAATCCCTCCCAGCATCAGAGTCTTTTCCAATGAGTCACCTCTTCGCATGAGGTGGCCAGATTACTGGAGTTTCAACTTTAGAATCATCCCTTCCGAAGAAATCCCAGAGCTGATCTCCTTCAGAATGGATTGGTTGGATCTCCTGGCAGTCCAAGGGACTCTCAAGAGTCATCTAGCCCTAAGTTATTTAATTTAAAAATTTTGTTGGTATGTATGCTCCAGTGACTTTTAAAAAGGACATAAAGAAGCTAAAATATTAGAGTTTGGATTATATGAAATATATTTATTTGTTTCTTATGCAAGATTAATTTTTCATCTTGTCTCGGAATACAACAATGAAGCAATTTCCTCAGGTCTGTACATGGTCTTTGGAGAACGGAAAGGCTACCCACTCCAGTATTCGGGACTAGAGAATTCCATGGACTATAAAGTCCACAGGGTTGCAAAGAGTCAGACATGACTGAATGACTTCCACTTTCACTTAGATGGCCTTACTTCCTACTAGCTATTCTTATGAATGAGTCTGATTATGATGACTTCATTCTTGTTTGTACCTGGTCTATTTTCCCTGCTGGAAGTTTTTAGTATGTTCTCTTATCTTTGATTTTTAAAGTTTTAAAATTTTTCTACACTGCATTGAGATGTATGTCTTCACCAAGTGAAAATTTTGTAAGCCTTTTCATTTCTAGATATTTCTCTTGTAATATATTTCTGCTAACATCCTCCTCCCCATTTCCTCTCTATATTGCTAAATTCTATTTGGTATTTACTTTGGGAATTGATGTTCTCCCTGCCATTTATGTTTCTTTATCACATTTTCACATCCTTGGGTTTTGTTCAATTTTCTGAAAGATGTTTTTTTCTTCCAAATCATCTATTTATTTCTCTGTTAGTCAAGTTATATAAAATCACTATTACATATGTATATATACAATTTATGAGTTCTTTATTATAATTTATCATTCACCAAAAGTATTACATTCTTATTCCATAGATGCCATACAGTATATTCTTAATTCTCCAGGATATTAATACAGTATTTATTCATTTATCTTAGTTCTCTATATTATCTTATTTTTTAAGATTATATTTATACTGTTTTTGCTTTTGGATTAGACCTAAGGAACCACTGCTCCTCGGTGGGGTAGGGGAAATACAAGGAGATCTCCAGGAAATCTTATAAGAGAATATTTGGTATGGGTATTCAGAAAAATTTGGTTTAGATATTTGGAAAAATAGTGGATCTTATTGAAAGATTTACTGGTGCAATTAAAATACTAGCAATTAACATATAAAAGTATATAAGTCAGATGGATAATATTTCCATAAGATTAACGTGTGAATTTCATCTTTAAGTTTGTTATAGAATCAAATTGCTTTTCTTTAATTTCCCCCAAGTGTGTACCTATAGTTCATCCCATAGTGCTTCCCTTTATTTTCCTCAGATTAGTTTTAAAACATAACACTTTTGCTATCACTGCATGTGATTTCAGAAGATTGAGTAAATACTTTCACATGGGCAGATCTGTACCAAAAATCTAACATTGCATTTTTATTATACATTTGTGTTCCTTTCTCTCTTACTAGAATGAGTTCTGGAAAAGAGCAAATCTATTTTCATATTAACAGTGATAGCTCAATGCCTATGGTTTTATTAAATTTTGATTATTTTAAAATGTGCTATGTATTAACACTTTTATCAGTCCATTGACACATTTGAAATGTGTGGTTTATTCACCTTCAGCTTTGTATCTTGTGTAACTCCCATCAGTGATTCATGAAAAATCTAACATTGTCATTCTTTATGTAGCCTCATGAACAATTAAAAATAAAATCTTGAGCCACATTTCCTCCTTAAATAGTTTATGTCTATAATAGTCAATGAACAGAAAAAAAAAATCATATACAAAGAACNAGGGATTCATGAAAAATCTAACATTGTCATTCTTTATGTAGCCTCATGAACAATTAAAAATAAAATCTTGAGCCACATTTCCTCCTTAAATAGTTTATGTCTATAATAGTCAATGTACAGAAAAAAAAATCATATACAAAGAACTAAAACAGAAGCTACAGTGTTAAGGTTATCTTTCAAATATATTCAACAAATCTGTGAAATAAGTTTATGGTGATAAATTGAATTGCTTTACAATGATCTATCACTTTATGCACTTCATATGATTCTAGAGATCTTCCCCCAAATAGTCTTCTAGTTAGTTCCAAAATTTTGTGATTCTGCGAACTTTACTGAACACATTTTTTCACATACTTAATCTTAAATTATGCAGTTACAGAAATTATGGTAGTATTGTAAAGTGATTTCTATATTGATGAAATAGATATATTTTAATTGGGGGGTTATTGTACAAATATAGATAATTATTTTAAAGTCACCTGACTCAAATTCTAGCAAATAAGAGTCTGAATCAGAAAATAACTAAAATAACTCTGAGTAGTAGAAAATCCAACCAAACATTTACCAGAACTGAACAAAATGTAAGGCACTTCATAGCCCTAATTGTCAGTTTGACATAAGACAGTAATGTCCAGACAATGAGATTTATTAATTTGAAAGTCTGAGTTTTCATCTAGGCATAATCAGTAATGGGCCACATGTAATCCAAAGATCATATTTTATATTGGCAAGCAAACCATCAGAGGATAGTCCTGTGAATCTTATCAATTTAATGTCAATGTAAATGACACAGTGTAAACTCTATTTCATTGTATGTGCTAGAATCCATTAAGTTTAAGTGAGCAATAAAAACCTACTTTCAAAGTCATCTATTCCTGTGAATNTTAAATAATTTCCTCAATCAATTAAAATTCTTTCATTATCTATAATGATCAAGATCACTGAACTTCTGAACAAACCAGTGAAATGTAAAATAAAGTGCTAAATAGATTCTTTTTAATTAACCAGAATCCAAATAAATTACATTACACTTAGAGATTATCTCTTAAATTAATTTAGAATGCTTAATTATACTTCGATATGCAATAGAAAAAATTGGTTTTCCAAGCTCTTAGACTAGATAATGACTAACATTTGTATAAGTTGCATGACTGCCAAATATTCTTTCAATGAGACAAATTAAAAAAACTGCTTGAAAAAATGTGGGAAATAAAATATGAATCACAAATAGGAGAAAAACTTAACCAATAAATACATAATGCACACACACAACATAAATGATACAACCCCATGTTTCCCTATATTAGGAAAGAGTGCTGGAGCGAAAGTACTCTTCATTTTCACTCCAGGAAAGATGCCTTCGGTTCACAAGTCCCACCCTTGTTTCTGTCCCAAAAATGAATTCCAAGAAATTGTTCTTTATTCTGCCAACAACACGGAAATGGTACAAAATTTCAGAAAAAGGATAAGGGGAAACAGAAAATAGTTAAAAGGAGTTATTCAGAACACTGGGAAATCAAAGGAAAATCCTTAAGAAACTGAGATTACTACTGGTAGAAGCGAATCAGGTAGATGAGAACCTATGAGAGTGCCTTGAATAGAATAAAAGTTTTAGAAAACTGAAAAATATTAAATCATATCTCTATCATATAGTAAAAATACTCATCCTCAGAGCCATATATAGGAATATACAGTGTACCCGTTTCATCACTAAGCTGACTCTATTCCTTGAATGACAAGTGTTATTATCCTTTGGATATTTTACAAAAAAAGCAAGCAAACAAACAAACAAAAAAACTATGAGAAATGTTTTGGCTTAAAATTCATAAGGCTTCTACTAAAACAGGTCTTCCAAAGTCTAACATGGCAAATCCAGTAGCTTTGGCTCAAACAGACATTGAACATATACAAGGCAATGATTAATTATATCCAATCACAAATGTTGAGGACCTAACAGTCAAAATAAGGAAACCGTTATAAAACTTATTGTGATAAATTAAACTACCCAAAACAGCAAAGTATTCAAAGTGCTAAAACGATAATGGAAGAACAAATGTCTAACTCTTTTTCTTTCTAAGCTTCATTTCTCTACCTTTACTTTTGACCCCATTCACTCTCATATCTTCTGGGTTCCTGCTATACCAATTAACCTTTCTTTCACCTATTCAACATCTCCCATTCCTGGATTCTTCTACTCAACATTTATAATCACGCTTAAGCTTCTCTATGAATTATAGAATTATACTCTAAAAGTTATATTCATTCTACTATTAAGGACTGAAATTACTTTAGATATAAACAACATGTTTTATATTGTTTATTTTCTTTTTGATACTCAGGTATTAAAATTTCTTTTCACGTGCAATACCAGAGAGCTAACCCATGTTATAGTACAAAAGGAGACAAGGATGACTACTAATAACATTACAGTATGCTTTAAATGAATCAGGAATCTCCTAGAAAATATTATCACAAAATGAATAAAAATATAAATGGCTTAAATACTTCTGCTGTAAAATGGAATACATAACTGAGATATTAGGAAAGGCAAATACTGTTACCTAATCCCAAAGTGCCATAACAAAAATGCAAACCACTCTAATTAAATTACTTCTGCCAAATATTTGCTGATTTGCAATTTGGCTTTGCAGAATCCATTTTGAAATGTACAGTTCATTGTGTTTTTTTCTTTCACTGAACACAGAGGTTATGGCTCCCTTATCAGCTGTGCCCCTTTAATGTTCTTTCACCCATTCACTCATTCAGCAAACAGTTGACATATCTATTATGTGCCAAGTTCTTCTCAGGCACTGGGGTACATAGTGTTGAACAAAATAACGAAATCACTACCTTCATAGAAATTCCATCTAGTTGATACACTCAACTAAACACATTTCTCAATTGTGTGTCATCCCCAAACTCACTGAGGCAAGAAACAAGATGTTTCTGTCCCAGGACAGTCCTCTGAATGCTGGCCACAGCCACAATCAATGCTAACATAAGACTTAAAAGAGCTGAACTAAGGGAAAAAAACAAAGGTAGGGCAAGGACGCAACCTTTCCCACTGCCCACTTGTCGGCCCACTTCATTGCTATTCCAACGAACAGGTGCTCATCAGAAATAATCAAACAAACAACTTGAGTGACAGTCCTCTGCTGCAAAAATACACCTTTGGAAGTAGCTGAAGGACTATTTCCCTTCTTCCACATTCCATTAGTACCTTTCCCTTTATTCAGAAAAGGTAACTCCCTAATAAAGAGGCCGTTCATAATGGTTTATTTCATCATTACATGTATTACAGTCACAATAAGTGATATATGACAGGAAAAGACAGATCTGAGAGCCTGGATTCACAGTGCAGGCTACCAAGAATGTCGCCTTGCTAGGCACTGCATCTGTCAGAGTGGAGGGAATGGATGAAGATCTCAGCGACACCAACAAAGCCAAATAAGCATGTGACCTACCCAAAAGGGAAACTGGGTAAGAAGACAGAATTTCATCTTTAAGGGAAAGGAATTTAATAGGCCATGTGAATTTTTAACTACTTCAGAAAGAAAAACGATGTACACTAAACAGTCACAGTCACAATCATAAAATGCCTGGAAACCAAAGATGGGTTCTTTGTTTAATTAGGAGTTTACAAATTCAGTTTAAGAAAAAACTGCGTTAATAAAGTTATCTGCTATATTTGTTCATTAAATCAGCATTTCATAAGCAAGAATGGAGCTAAATCATACCATACAGATATCCCTCCTTCTAAAGGTCTCTGACAAAAGAAATCCCTCTAACATGTACATAAATTTTAGCTTTTAGTAGACCTCATAGTTTCAAAGCATGTATTCTTACCTAGGAAAACTGCCACACACAGGAGCAGTGAGCTATCAGAATATTAAGAAGGTA
The DNA here is from genome assembly GCA_006410875.1 of Neotragus pygmaeus. NCBI lineage: Eukaryota > Metazoa > Chordata > Mammalia > Artiodactyla > Bovidae > Neotragus > Neotragus pygmaeus. The sequence continues at coordinate 720,498 of SJYV01052401.1, read as the reverse complement.
GGCAGTGGTTGGTTTATTAAGATATTACTAAAAATAACTACTTACACAAGTTAAAATATCATACCTAAATCTTCTCTGCTGCAGTTTATATCTCTATACTCTTTTCTTTGTTGCCATTTATAACAATGAAGAATTCCTAAGTCAACAACTACTAAACTTCTAAGAGGTCCATGACAACTTCTCAGTAGCTTTCGTCTCCTTTTGAAACACCCCAGCTCCAACCTACAGCCCTAAAATAGCCCAGAAAACAGAAGAAAACTCTTATCTTCCTAATAATACATGTGTACATATGCAACTATAACAGGCTTGGCTTATTCATTATCCATATTACATCCTCATTATTTCTGGATCACAGACAGAACTCATACATCTTATACCTGAAAGTCAAGAAATTACCACATCATCCCTCTATCACAAATGTTTGGGTAGTCCTGAGACTTTTACTTTTCATAATTTTTAAAGAATAGATAAAACATGATCCTTTTTGGTCCCCCAAGAAATCAGCCCCTCCTTCGCAACACTGCTATTTCTCCCAATGGCAAAAGCACTAAGACTTGAGTATCCTGTGAGTCTGCTCTCATTCACCTACATTGTTCAGTCTTGCACTAATTCCTCAACAGTATCTTACATTTGTTGCCACTACTAATGTCCTCTGTCAGATCCTCTTTTGCTTTTATTGAGACTGTTACAATAGGCTTCTAATTAGATTCATGGGATCTTAAGAGTGGGACACGACTTAGCAACTAATTAGATGCATTTGCACAATCAATATCAAGATGGGATCTAACAACAGAGTTTCAAAACATTTGGAAGAAAAAAAAAATCACATACTCAAAATATCTGGATATCTCTATCAGTTATTGATAGAAATAATCAATATCAGTAGGGATATAGAAACCACCAGAAATGTAGAACAATGTGAAACAATTTAGCATAAGTGACTTTTATAGAACATTTCACAATAAATGCAGAACATAACTTATTTTCAAGTGCACATGAAAAATTTACTAACAGAGACCACATTTGGGGCAATAAAACAAGTCTCAGCAAAGAATCGAAATCATGGAGTATGTTTTACAACTGCAAGGGTACTAAGTTTAGAAACTGATAATATCTATAAAATTCTACATAATTGGAAACTAAGTAGTACACTTCTTAAAAAAAAAAAATTCCACATGTCAGAGAAGAAATCAGAAGGGAAATATTTTCTAAATGAAACTAAAAGGACAATATACCAAAATTTGTGAAATGCATTTGAAGTATTACTAGCATGGAAATTTACAATTTTAAATGACAAGAGAAACAGAAAGATTAAAACAAAGTTTCCAACGTATGAATCCAGGTGAAAAACAAATGATGTACAAAGAAAGTAAAAGAAAGGAAATAAAAATGACGATATAGGTCAATAAAACACTAAAAAGACAAATAATAGAAAAAATTAAAAATCAAAGGCTGTTTCTTTGAAAATAGTAACAAAATTAATAAAACCCCCAGCAAGACTTATATGAACAAAAGAACAGAAACAAATTACCAATACCAGGAATATAACAAGAGACATCAGCACAGATCTTACAGAAGCTAAAAGAATTAAAAGGGGCTATTATAAAAAACTTTAAGTCTATAAATTTGACAGTTTCAATAATTTGGGAAAATAGATACAAAGTAAATATTTATTGAGTGAATGGGTATTTTAGTGAAGTAAAATATAAATTTTAGCATCTTACTAGGGAAGAACAAACATGACTTACCTAATTGGCATTTGCAAACGGCCAATAGACAGAAATGTACACAGCAGGGATACAGGAGCTAAAGGAGAAATTCTCGAGGAGAAACAGTTCTCTCTTCCAGACCCAGAAATGAAGATAAGGAGACAAGAGATGAGGAAAGGAGAGGAATTTGGCAATTTTGTAGTTCAAACTGAAGGCAAGAGAAACAGAATATTTTTCTTCCAACCCTAAGATTTCATGAACATAAACAAGAAAAATAAGAGAAAGAGCAATTAACATACCTCTCTTCTCTCGGTGTATTTCTTCCAGAAGTTGCTCCTGTCTTTCTATCTGTTCAAAGAGACACTGAAGCTCCGCTTCCTTGTTTTCAGTCATATTCTTGAGTTGCTGTCTGCACAACATCAGCTGGTGCCGTAGACTTTTCTCTCTGTTTTCTCTCTCTTTCAGCTCCTCACAGAGCCACTGAAGTTTAGTCTAAAAATATGACATTTATTCTAATTTTTAAAAATCTAGAAAACAGTAGCATTCTAAAACTTGACAAAGTCATGATAATCTAAATTTAGACAATAACTAATGAATTTAAGCAAAATTTAAAATTACCCATAATGTTTAAATTTGCATAATGGTTAATATCAGTTAAAAGCTCATACAGAAAATTATTTTCTTGGATTTTTATAAAATACTTGGTATGCTCTATCATCTTTGGGAAGGCAATACCACAGAAAGTTTAGCCTATTAAACTTCATGTTGTAATACAATTAATCCCCTAATTAGCTTAGTACAAATATTTGAAAATCCAAAGCACTCCATAATAGACCTAGAAAGCCTTGTTATAAAAGAGAATATTATTTCAGAGATTAAAAATAATATAAAATTCCCAAACTTTGTTTCTAAAAATGTATATACCCAAGGGTCTTGCTAATCAGGTAGAGAGAGAGATTTTATACAGCATGAGTCAGATCAAGTCAGCATTTTTCCATATTTAAAACTAGGAAATTTAATTGAAGGAACTCTCTTTTCCAAAGACTCAAACCTCACAACACTAATATTTAAATATTTAAAGCAGGGATGAGAAAAGAACTTTCACATTTAGTAGAACAAAATTTCAGTTGGTACTTATGATGTTCCCAAGTGAGGGTACCATCCAGCTGCTGCTGCTGCTGCTAAGTCGCTTTAGTCGTGTCTGACTCTTAGTGACCCCATGGACTGTAGCCCACCAGGCTCCTCCATCCATGGGATTTTCCAGGCAAGAGTACTGGAGTGGGGTGCCATTGCCTTCTCCAATCCAGCTGCTAGTTGACTTTATAATCTAAACAGTCTTCACCTCAATAACAAGCAAAATAGTGGAAGCTGTGCACTAGAAGGGTAAATGTGATTAAGCTAACGGACAATCTCCCTGAATAGTACATATCATAAGCAAGAATATTCTAAGCCTCCAGAAATCTAAAACACTATTTGGACATGCCCCAGTTTATTAAAAGTAGCTGTGATAGAATCATTTAGCANGCACTAGAAGGGTAAATGTGATTAAGCTAACGGACAATCTCCCTGAATAGTACATATCATAAGCAAGAATATTCTAAGCCTCCAGAAATCTAAAACACTATTTGGACATGTCCCAGTTTATTAAAAGTAGCTGTGATAGAATCATTTAGCAGGTTCAATCCCTGGGTTGGGAAGATCCCCTGGAGAAGGAAATGGCAACCCACTCCAGTAATCTTGCCTGGAGAATGCCATGGACAGAGGAGCCTGGCAGGCTACAGTCTATGGGATCCCAAGAGTTGGACATAACTGAGCGACTTCACTTCACTGATAGTAAATGTCCGTAACAGACAAATCTATAGAGATAAAAGCAGATTACTTGCTGCCTAGTGCTACCAGAGAGTGGGATGGGCAGGTGTGTTAAGAACCTGATGGCTAATGGTCCAGGTTGTCTTTTGGTGGGTAATGAAAATGTTCCAAAATTCATGTAGTGATGGCTGCACCTCTCTGTGCATATACTAAAAACTACTAAATGGTAACTCTAAATAGGTCAAGTTGTATGGTACATGAATTATATCTCAATTTAGCTATTATTTAATAAAAAATTAAATGGGGGAGGAGATAGATCAACAAAAGCTAAAGGTAAATCGCCCTGCAGAGATGAGACCTGGCTATATAGTACTTGCTGTACAATTTGTGGGCCTTTGTCTTGTCTGTATGTCACTAAATAAATACAGGAAACAGTGTATTAAATAAATACAGTGGAAACAGTGACAGGCTTTATTTAGGGGGGGCTCAAAAATCACTGCCAACCAGCCCATCCTAAAGGAGATCAGTCCTGGGTGTTCAATGGAAGGACTGATTTTGAAGCTGAAACTCCAATACTTTGGCCACCTGATGTGAAGAGCTGACTCACTGGAAAAGACCCTGATGCTGGGAAAGACTGANAAAACAAAAAAAAAAAAAAAAAAAAAAAATCTGTTTGATCATAACAATACTCCTACTGGTTCCGATAAAAACAGAATAACAAAAAATTATCTGAAACAAAGCAATAATCAGGTTTGATCTGTGTTAAGGACTGAATTATAGTCCCCTCAAAATCATGTTAAAACCCTAACGAAAGACATAAGGACTTTAGGGAAGTAATTAAGGTTAAATGAGGTCTTAAGGGTACTGTCCTCTGAAGAAGAGACGCCCTCTGACTCCTAACCTTCAGCTCTTCCAACCATGACCATAGCCCCCACATGAAAGATGACTGTCTGTGAGGCAAGAAGTCTCACCAGAAACCAGTTCCAGCACTGAGTGACCTTGGAATTCTAGGCCACAGAACTGTGAGAAAATCAATATCTGTTGTTTAATTCACCCAGTTTTCCATGGCAGCCCTAGCCAACTAATAAGACCTATGGCTTCAGTTAATTCCTGTTGAGCCTTTATTCGATTGCCATACAAAATTAAAAACAGGTCATAGTTAGATGCTTGTTATGAGTTGAGTAAGTATGCACAATATATTGTTAATCCTAGAAAACAACTTGATTTACGGAAATTTAACCAACCAATAATCAATTAGGAGAATCAGAGTTTGTTAGAGAAATACCCATTTCCTTTCATTAAGTATCTTGGAGAAACAGCTTGGAACACAGTATAGGAATAACTTCACCAATTCCAAACAATAATTAGATGACAAGGCTATATATCACAGTGCAAACACCATTCTATTTAACCACTCACAGAGTATCTTACAGATTACATAATAGGCTCATTTATTTAACTATATCAACAAGTATTGCTAAGTAAACAAAAATAGGGCAAAACACTTTAAATCAGCTTTTTTTTTTTTTACCTTCTTAGTTGACAGCTTGCAACTAGGTGGGAATATTTTTATGTATCTAGTAAAACAATCACAGTGATATTTTAAATCTGTACGAATCCTCTAGTGAGACTTAGTGGAATAATATACCAGAAGTCATTAAGGAATGACTCACAGCTAAAAATAGAAAATTAAAATAAAAAGATTATAGTTGAACATTAGCAATAATATCAGGAACCATAACTTTGCTGCTTTTAACTACCATGCTTCCTTCATTGAAAGAACCAGAGATAAAAAGGATAGTTAATTTTTTAGAATGTGCTAGGTTACCAAAATGAGAATTAACCCAGAAGTGCAAAATTAAAATTGAACTCAACCTCAAAATGTAATTTTTTAAATAAAACTTTCTAGTTTTTTATTTGGTTTGAATATCATCTAGAAGAAATATACCTATATAGTTCATTTTAAAAAATACAAAATAATTCCGCCAATTAAACTGAGTGAGTTCCCTGTGTACAACCTAAGGATATTTCCACCATAAGAAGATACCTGAGTATCTGTATCACATTTTGCTGTCGACAGTGGAAGAATAAAATATTAGATGATCATTTGCAACCTTCAACAAGAATTAAATATAATGAGTCCAATGACAAACCTAGACAGCACTTTAAAAAGCAGATGTCACTTTGCCGACCAAGGTCCATCTAGTCAAAGCTATGGTTTTTATGGTAGTCATGTATGGATCTGAGAGTTGGACTATAAAGAAAGCTGAATGCTGAAGAATTGATGGTTTTGAATTGTGCTGGAGAAGACCCTTGAAAGTCCTTTGGACTGCAAGGAGATCCAACCAGTCAATCCTAAAGGATATCACTCCTGAATATTCATTGGAAGCTCCAATAGTTTGGCCACCTGATGTTAACAACCGATTCACTGGAAAAAACTCTGATGCTAGAAAAGAGTGAAGGCAGGAGGAGATGACTGGATAGCATCACTGACTCAATGGGCATAAACTGGAGCAAATTCCAGGAGATAGTGAAGGACAGGGGAGCCTGGTGTGTTACAGTCCATGGGGTTGTAAAGAGTTGAACATGACTTAGCAACTGAACAAAAACAACAAAACTTCTCATAATAGTTTTTCTTTAATCCACATCAGTAAAAAGACAATATTCATAAATATAAAGTTTATATTCAAGTATAGGTCACACAATCAGAATAAAAAAACAATGGCCCAGAGCTCAGAGCTCCAGGTTCCCCAGCCCTTTTCAGAAACTAGCTTTATGTCCTTAGGTAAAACTCAAAACTCCCAAGATCTCTTTCTCATCTACAAAATAAAAAGTCAAACTTCATAATCTCTGAAACTGCTTCAGTTACACTATTTCTAAAACAGTAGAGAAAAACAAGTACTTGTCACCTTATAGAACATCAGTTCAGTCGCTCAGCTGGGTCCGACTCTTTGTGACCCCATGGACTGCAGCACGCCGGGCTTCCCTGTCCATCACCAGCTCCCGGAGCCTGTTATACTACAGAAAGTATGACTCTTTGGGATGATGTGCATGTGTGTTCAGTCATGCCTGATTCTTTGCAACCCCACTGACTGTAGCCTGCCAGGCTCCTTTGTCCATGGAATTCTCCAGGCAAGAATAGCAGAGTGGGTTGCAATTTCCTCCTCCACAGGGTCTTTCTGACACAGGGAAGGAATATGCATCTCCTGCATTGGCAGACAGATTCTTTACCACTGAGCCAAGTGGGAAGCCCCTTTGGGATGATACCAAATAGGAAAATCCCTAAATAACTTGGAAGCATATCTTTTTATATATTGATATATAACCTTAAAATTTAAATACTATTGATCAAATAATACCAATTTGAGATCTGATATATTTCTGAAATCTAACCTGCTTGTTCCTTATTCACTGGTGATAGTTAACCTGAGGAAGTAAATGCAGTAGGAAAATGCAGCAAGTCTAAATGCTTTCTTAAAAAAAATAAAAACTACTTAGTGAGCATTTAGCCAACCCCATGGTAAGCAATTTCTCTGCATCTAGGCATATTTCATCTATCCCAAAGGAAAGATCTTTGGGGTGCATATTCAATACATTAACATCAGAAGTGCAATGGGCCCTGAATGGCTCACAGTTAAACAATCCAGCAGTCAAAAGTGCTTTACAAAGGAAAGGAACACTTTGATAATGAACATGCCCCAGGGGCTCCCTTGTACTTGAGGCGTCCAATTCTAACTTTCCCTTCAGGAGCCCCAGAGAAGGAAATGGCAAGCCACTCCAGTATGCTTGCCTGGAGAATTTCATGGACAGAGGAGCCTGGAGGACTACAGTCCATGGGATCACAAAGATTTGGACATGACTGAGTTACTTACGTGTGGTAAGCACCAAAGATGCAACAAGGAATAGGATAGACACAGGGGTTCCCACAGAAAGGTTACAGATTAGAGAAATAAGAAAGAGTAAATGGGAATTTCAACACAGTGGGATAAAGGCCAAGAAGGAAAAGAGCTCCATAGCCAAAGAAGCATATCAATTCACCTTTGCACATCTTCAGAGAATAATTAATACCAGCCTCCCAGAATTAAGTGTGCTCTGTAAACAAAAGAGTGCCAAGGCTCTTGTCTTGTGATGAGCAGCAGCTGACACCAGCTTTTTTATTTACTATCATAAACCGATAACAAGATCTGAGATCAAGAGTGATGCCTGCAAATGGTGTGGGTCCATCCTGAAAGTGAGTGCCTGCTGGCTCAACAGCTGATGACCTGTCCCTATTTTCTCACTGAAGGTATCTTTGCTACTTCTCGTTTCGCTCCATGATTTGAACCAAAAACTCTGATCTATGCCTTTGTCCCTGCTTCTCTTTAGGCCTTCCTGTTCAAATGAAACTTTCTGGATAGTAACTCCTGTAGTGGAAACTCTTCCAATACTTCTGCTAGCTTGCTGCCCAGGACTGTGCACGCCTATCTATTCCAATACCAACCACTGACTGGAGTCTTCTATTCTGAATGGAAATCCCTGGATGTCTCCTTCTCCATCAGCCTCTGACACGACATTAAACATTACTTGCATATTACTACCAAAATATTTCTCGAGTATGTCCCTTCCAATGAATTGCTACAAATTCCAAAATTAGAAGTTTCACCCTACCTCAACCAGAGACCTGGGTCTCACCAAAGACCTCTTAACCGATCTTCTTCCTTTGGTCTTCCCCCCTGTAATCCACCTTTCACATCACTATCAGAGTGATGCTTCTAAAATATGAATATATGGCTCTCCTGTTCAAAAGTCCTTCACGGTCCCCCACTAAATGCAGAGCAGACCCGAGCTTTTAAAATGGCATACGATGTTCTTCTTGATGGATCTAAACTCTGCCTCCTTCTGGAGCCCCATCCTTGACATCCTCTGTTTCACGTTTTCACGGTGTATGTAATACTGCCAGATCACTTGGCGTTTCTTTGGCACTTATCATGCTGTTTCTCTTCCAGGCCATTTCTACGATTGTTTACTCAGTATGCATATTCTTTCCTGTTTATCTGGCTGGCTGCAAGATCTAGCCTTAGCATGTGCCTCCAGGGCAGCTTCTGCTTCCCTGTTACAGCTCTTACATCTAACATTGAAACCATCTACAGAAGTGTCAGTTTTTCTAGACAACATGTTCCTTAAAAGGAAGGATCACTTTTTAACATTTATTTATTTGGCTGAACTGGGTCTTAGCTGCGACATGTGGGATATAGTCCCCTGACAGGGGATGGAACCCAGACCCCCTGTATTGAGAGGGTGAAGTCTTAGCCACTGGACCAACTGGGAAGTCCAGGGATCATTTCTTAATTCATTCTTATCTTCACAGCATGTAATGGAGTACTGAGGCATAGTAGCTACTTAGTAAATTCTCAGTTAAACTGAATAAAAGTTAGCCTCTAAATGCTTTGTCAAGGTATTTTGACAAAAACAAATTCCTTGTCTACGGGAACGCCCTGCTTTACTTAACAACCATCTCAACCCTCTTGCTCTCTGTCATGCATTATTCTTTGATTCATTGGTTATTTTATCTATAAGCAAGGTCCAAATCTTAGTTGGGTTTCATGTTTATGTTGTTAACACTGCCAACAAAGCAACAGGAACACAATTTCCAGCCAGTCTAAGTTCTTCTAGAATTAACACTAAAAGAAGAAATTCATTTGGCAGATTTATGAAAACAATTACAAAATGCCATCAGAGGTCCTTCTAATACTGCAAGACGTCAACATCGACTAGCTGAACAGCATTTCTACTTTTCATATAGCTTTTGTCCTTTGATTTCAGATCTTATCTTCAATACTTATAGGGCTGTCCAGTCATAGTTCACAGGAATTACAGTACTGTAGCCCATCAATAACCTGAGCCATCTTTCTAGTAAATAGATTCAATTCCTCCTTAGTCAGTTGGTCAGCGTAGTATTGCTTATCACAACCTTTTTACACTATAGAGCTACAGTTGCCTCATGCAGCATTAAAACTTGTCTGATCGGAAGTTCAACCCCATTAAATGATAAGGGAAAACAGCTCACTCGCTCCCAAATTAAAGAACTATGATTAAGAGTCATCTCTGGCTCTCATAATTTAACTGAACAACAGCAGTGAAAACTTTCTGTTCAGAAATGATAAAGATTTTAACTTGAAAGGAAATTCCAAGTACATTGCTCTTGTTGTCAGAATTGTGGAGTCGGGAAAAGAAAAAAAAAGAGAGAGAAATGCTTTATTAATCCACAGCACACTTTGAGCTAAAAAATTCTGAGACAGCAAAACATGTATATTCTAAAATTTCTATGCCAACAGCATAAATACAAGTCAGGATTGGCTTCTATAAAAATAGTGAGGTACACACAGGATCACCATATTGAAAGTATGAGAGAAAATTTTATAAGGTCAAGTAAATTTCAATGTTCAATCACAATACTGTTAATTTCTTATTAACAACTTTTTTAAAAAATTCTTTTTTTTAAAAATTCTCTAATGACTATGTGNTAAAAATAGTGAGGTACACACAGGATCACCATATTGAAAGTATGAGAGAAAATTTTATAAGGTCAAGTAAATTTCAATGTTCAATCACAATACTGTTAATTTCTTATTAACAACTTTTTTAAAAAATTCTTTTTTTTAAAAATTCTCTAATGACTATATGGTTTCTAAAGTAAACTCTATCTCGTACCACCTCCCACCTGTACCTTACTCATAAATCTCAGGGCCATATCCCTGTTGACTCATATATTCATCTTTTTGCCACTGTTATTAGCCAACTTCTACATATGTTTTGTACGACTGAGTTTAAACGTATTTTTGCAGAAGCCTTCTCTGACATGCTGGCAGCATCACACCCTACCATTCTCCCAACACAAACACCATAGTTCTTCCTTCTTCTGTATTCTCAGGTCAATGTTTACCTATTTCTATAACAATATAACTCACATTAAGGATTTCAAGGATATCTAAAGTTTGTTTACAATTCCATTTTCCCTATTAACTTCCATGGCTTTCTAAACACCTATGCCCAATGTCTGTACACAAAAAATACATGACCAATAAATCTTCGCTAAATGAACAAGATTGGCTATATTTAAATGTTAATACACATAACCGTGGCCTTTCCCTGTGGCTCAGATGGTAAAGAATCTTCCTGCAATGTAGGTGACCTGATTCAATACCTGGGTTGGGAAGATTCCCTGGAGAAAGAAATGACAACCTACTCCAGTATTCTTGCCTGGAGAGTTCCACAGACAGAGGAGCCTAGTGGGCCATAGTCTATAGGGTCACAAAGAGTCAGACATGACTGAGCAACTAACTGATACTGATACACATAATGGTAAGAACGTTCATTGTGAATCTGACATGGCATGTAATCCATTCTCCCCTTCTTTATATCAAAAAAGAAGTAAAAGTGTCACTCACTCACTCATGTTTGACCCTTTGAAATCCCACAGACTGTAGCCCACCAGGCTCTACTGTCCATGGGATTCTCCAGGGAGAATACTGGAATGGGTTGCCATTTCCTCCTCTAGGGATCTTCCCGGCCCAGGGATGGAACCCACATCTCCCACACTGCAGGAAGATTCTTTACCATCTGAGCCACCAAGGAAGCTGAGAAAGTCACGTATCTTAACGAAAACCTCACTTTGCTCATATTTTTAAATAAAGATATTGTAAAAACTTAAAGGTTCTTTCATGCAAAAAAATCCTAAGTTGGAATACAATTGGTGAGGTTTGTAATATAGTTGGTCTTCGTATAGAATTTATATGGGATGGAAGATTTTAGTAACATAAAGCAGAAAAAACTATTCTAAAAAGGAATGCAAGTACTTAAGCATTGATAATTTCCTAAACAGATATCTACATCCTATATGATCACAATGTTCCATATTTAAATTAATGAATTTCCAGGTTGACCTGATATATGAAGACAGCTGAAAACTATCCCACAGTGTAGGAAAATCTTTTTGCTAAAATTAACAAATTGTTCAACATTATTTTTTGTTACCTTCCATTACATTTAAATCATGATGTCAAAGAATCATGAAACAATCAAGTTATCTTCAGAACACACAGTTTACCCTTCCCATTTTGTAAATGAGAAAACAACACACCCAGAGAGGTGAAGGATTTGCTTGAGCCACAGAGATATTTGGCAGCTTTGAGCTAACACTTCAGAACCAGAATGTAAGTATATATACACGTAAATGGGGACTGGTTACAGCTTCCCTTATTTTGTGCACCTCAGCTTTCTCTCCCAAGGAAAAGGTAGAGGAATTTGTCTGACAAACTTCAATATTTCAACAGTTTTACTTTCTCATTTATTCTCTCATTCCATGCCTGTATATTTAAGCTAATTTTAAAATATTAAACTAAAAGAACATGGTGGTTTCTTGAATGCATTACCATGATGACTTTCCCAGTAAAGAAGTATTAAAGGCTTTCATATGTTCAGTTACATGTCAAAATTCATGACTAGGACAAATAGGATGCCTTGAAGGTCATAAACATGATGAAAGCTTTAGGATTCCAAGATTAATTACCTTGCTCTCTGCTAACCAGCGATGTGGGTCATAATTAATATCAGGACTAGATGAGAAAACCTACAAAAAAAAAGAAGTCATCTGTTAGAAGTAGGTACCTCCCTGAAATGAATTTACATAAATTAAGATCGTATACCATTATATCTAAAAGTTCAGTCTCTAAACCGAAGGGTTTAAAAAGAAAGTTCATAGCAAGTATAAAACCAGTTCCAAACCATTATTTATTTAATGCCTATTTATTTAAGCATGTATATATGTATCCATGTATGAATGTATGTATTGACACTAAATATTTAGCTCACATACACACATATGAATCAACTCTCAAGTGCTACTACTGCTTAAATCTCTGAGGCTGATCCATGGAGTTCTGCATGGCAAGCAGCCTCACTTACACCAGTTTACTTCATTTTTGTGTCTTTTCCTCAGTCTTGTTCCAGATAATGTATTTCACAGTGAGTCGGATGTAATTACATAAAACTTAATTCTTTGTCTCATTTTTCCTTCTTCAATTTTATACTATGAGGGCTTATTTTGTCTCATTAATGGTTTTTATAAAACTGACAGAACCTAATCGATGTAACTTCACACCAACATCGCTTTATAATTCATGATAGTAACAAAATTTTACAATAAATAGGTTGTCTACACTAGATGCCCTGAGTTCCTTCACACCAACTCATTTATAAAATTAATAGCTAGTTCTGCCTTATTACTGATAAAAGTGTACCCAAAGTTTTGTCAGTGACTTCAAAATTTTAAACACAAAAGATTTTCTAAAGTCTTCCCTTCTTTGAACTTTGTGCTACCCATGGAATTTTTGCATCAGTTTTTCCTAGAAATTTTCTGCTTAAAAATATCCTATCCCTCTGCAAGCAATGTCTGTTCCTATCTTCAAATACTTCTACACTTCTCGATGTGTGTGCACATCACTCCCCTAAGGAACAGCATTAGGTAATTCATTTAGACATATGATAAATGCACAACGAGTGCTGACCACATGTCACGTACAAGAGTGCTGCAGTCTTATATAACCTTTCCATCATCCCTTTTTCTCATTATCTAGATCTCATTCAACTCTCGTGCCTTTCCTGCCTTTTCAATGAGATTTTTCTTAATCTCTCTAGTTCACAGTGCTTTCTTTCCTTTTCTACCTCTCTACTGTGTTGAATATTTGTAACCATCCATTTACCATTGATTATGTTGTTATTACTCTTTTTCATTGACCTATGTCATCAACTCAAGTGACCTAAGATACAGTACTCAAGATTAAAGACCAAAATAATTTGAGATGAAACATTTATATTTTGCAACATGCTTTATAAATTTATATATAGTTTAGTGTTTAAGAAAACAGTCACTTAATCATTTATAAATGGTGTGACTTAATTTTTCTCTAAGCTGCAGGTTATCATCTATAAAGTGAGTAAACTACCTCATGAGGCCAGGTTATAAATTAAATAAAATGGGTGTTAGCACAATATCAGGCGTACAAAACACCATTATCACTTCACTACTAGCTGCGTATCAAGATGTAATTATCAATAAATACACTTCAAAGTCTATTATGACAAGAGCACAAAGTCTATTAAGATAACAGTTATTTGTCATAAAAGTTTAAAGAAACAGAAGCCATATACCTGGCAATATGAGTACATTACAAAAAACTCTCTGCATAATAATGAGAGAAATCATTAGTTGATCCTACTATCTTGCACTACTAAGTACAAGATACAATACACTTAGTATGTACATCACGCTATGATCTACACCTTCTATATCTTTTTTATCTTCATAATAACCCAACTTATAAATAGGACATGATTTCTTAGAGAGAACAGAGATTACATAACTCATCCAAGGTCATACATTAGCAATTTGGAGAGAATCTACATCTGTCTTGATCCAAAGGCTATCCTCTGCATGCTCTACAAAGAAATGAATAGTCTGACCAAGTGTTAGGGGAAAATTTCTAGAATTACCAAAGACTGGTCTGTGAAAACATTGTACCTTTAATTCTGACACTTTTCTAATTGTTCCATAAGTGTCTAACAACAGATTTTCAAAAACTGCATGCACTTACTAACGTGGAATACGTAATAAATATGGTGGCTGAAAAAAGAAACTATAATTAGAAATAATGCCAACATTCCCAAAGACTTTTCACAGACTCTTTTGTTGCATATCTCTTATTCAGTCCATTCCATAATAGTCACTTTCTACATAAAATGGCTGAAAATTTCATCAGCAATATTTCAAAAATCAACAAATGACCAGGAATGATTGGAATTACTTCATTTCTGAAAATATTTTACAAAGACAATCTCACCTACATCTCTAACCTACAAAGCAAAAAATCAATTTTCATGAACACTTTGGTGGTTTCTGTGAGGTAAGAACAAATGTTATGTTCTTGAGTATTCCTTTTTTTATTATTTTATAGGAATGAAACAACAAAAGTTATTAATGGAAAAAGATCCACAATAAAAAAAATGCATTCTTAAAAAAACTCTTAAAAGAATTTCCATTCTCATAGATTAACTTTCCACCCATCACTTGGACTTGAATTAGTCTTTCTCCAGGTAAAGAGGTATAAAGAGCCATTATCACCACGTTCTTGAAAGCCTATTAAAGAACAGGGTACTNAAAAAAATGCATTCTTAAAAAAACTCTTAAAAGAATTTCCATTCTCATAGATTAACTTTCCACCCATCACTTGGACTTGAATTAGTCTTTCTCCAGGTAAAGAGGTATAAAGAGCCATTATCACCACGTTCTTGAAAGCCTATTAAAGAACAGGGTACTTTCCATAATAGTATGTTGGAAGGATAATTTGAATCTTATAAATAAAATATTGAAGCAATGTGCAACATACACACTATGCTTTAGCTTGTAATTGACCCATTTTAGTCTGTAAATAACATGGTTTATATATAATGCAATCCAAATGTTTCTATGTTTATATCTCTACTTGACTGAAAACAAGCCATTCTGACACAAATTCTTAAACATAGAATAAATATTCGATAGTTAATCTGTGAATCTTCTAGATAAAATTATCATTTCAAGGGTTTAAATATATGTGAATAAGTTCTAAATAAAAATAAAGCAGTATTAAGCAAGGAGCAGAATATACGAGAGTTATAACAGGACAGAAAGAGTTTTCCCCTAAAGCCAATTACTTCACGTATTTGGCTCACAGTCCTCTCAAACTGACATCTGAACTTAAAAAAAAAAATGTATACAAAAATATACACTGTAGGAATTCCATCAACTTCACCAAATTCTGCCAGTTGAAATATTTCCTTTAAAGCTGAATCCTAAAGCACAAGTGTAGAATATCATTTTATGTTCTTGAAAACATTATTTAAGAAAAAAAAAAGATGGGTAGAAAGAATAGGAAAAAGGAGGGGAAAGTAGTTTAGGGAAGAATATTTTATTTGAGAAAAAAGATGAATGACAAAATATTGGAAAAGGTTAAAAAAAACCCTTAATGCATAATACAATCATTTGAATGCTGTTATAGCATCAAATGAAATAACTACAGGGGGAAATGATGGACTAAACTATAATGTACTGTAGTTATACCACACCAAAGCACCGCAGTGCTCTTTGTATATAACTTAGCAGTACTAGGACCTAGAGTGTAAGGAGGTACTTACTTCAAGGAATTAAGAATATCCATGACTACTTCTGTTTTTATTTATTATTTCACTAGGACTACAAATTTAGTGGCAATAATCAATTTTAAAGACAGGAAAACTAAATAAAATGCAATTTGTTTAAACAGGGAAGGCAAATAGCATGGTAGATACTTGTTTAAGCTCCAGAATTAGACACCCAATACTTGAAGTCCTAATTCTAGCTTTAGATTAGATACATGGCCAGGGGCAAGTTACTTAACCCCTCCAAATCTTGCTTTCTCTTGCCTAAAATGGATTTAGTGTGAGTATCTAAAGGACAGGGTGGTTTCAGAATAGAGAGAGAACGTATATACGTGTAATATAGATAGCACTCAATAGATGTGAGCCAGTAATATACCAATAACAATAAAAATGTGACAATAAAAAATTCAAAATCCAGGCTTCTTGACTTGAAAGCTTTCTCTTGTAAGACATTTTCTTTTACTGAGTGACATACAAGCAATTCAGTGGAGTAACAGCATACTTTCTTT
This sequence comes from Neotragus pygmaeus, assembly GCA_006410875.1. Taxonomy (NCBI): domain Eukaryota; kingdom Metazoa; phylum Chordata; class Mammalia; order Artiodactyla; family Bovidae; genus Neotragus; species Neotragus pygmaeus. Next base: position 704,258 of record SJYV01052401.1, on the reverse strand, counting down.
CACCATGACTGTGCAATAGATAAAATAGCTCATTCTAAAAAGTGTAAGATGTAATTTTGTTCCATAAAACTCTGTGAAATAAAAATGTGATGACCAGGTAACTATGCATTAAATCCTATTATAATTATATATTAGGAAACTAACTGAAAGGCACATAGCAACTCATAATTACTTTCAATTTGTCCATTGAGTCCCTGGAGAACGTTTTACAAGCTGCATCAATTTCCTTTCCTATAACCCCAAGGATGGATTCCTGTTCGGTCTCCAGACAAAGAAGTTGATCCTTGAGCTGCAATCTGGCCTCTTCCATCCTCCTACGGTGTTCTTCTTCATTGGTTATATGTTTTTCCTAGAGGCATTGGTAAGAAATAAAATCAGAGGTTAATTATTAAGTGAAGACAAGAAACACATGTTATATATGTACAACAAACCCAAAGAAGCAATATTAAAAAACAGATCTGACTTTGTCCCTTGACTTTACCAAAATAACTTATTATTCTTCCTCATTAACTGATGTCAAGTAACAGAGAATTCAGAAGTATGATAATGAGTGAAATAGTGAGCAGATATGTGATAAAAAATTCTACAGTAATTCTGCTACCAAAAGAAAAAAGAAGTTTTAAAAAATTATTCACCGTTTTAATAACACAGTGCCATTAAGGGATCAGAGTAAGAGCCAATGCCACAAACCAATTTTGAGTTTTCCATAAATATTAGTAAAACACTAGAAAAGGCAAAATGTCAAGTAAGTAGGTTTCTTCATTTCAAGGGGGAAAAAAGTGTTACTACTACCTTTATCTCATCAAAACACTGTTTCAAAAGGTCTAAGTTTCCAAACTCAGTCATACTACATAAAGGTTTTGAGTCATGAAAACTTGATAGAGCTAAGAAAGAGCTACTTTTCAAGTAAGCAAATATACTTCACGAAAAGGAGATTCTCAAGAACCCTATAAGAGATTACAAGTCTTGGGGACGTCCCCTAGTCAAAACAACTCTCCATCATTAGGGTTACACAATTTCATTAGAAATTCATTAAAGACATTCAAGTGGTATTGCACAAGGCTTAGAGGAAAAGAACAGAATTACTAGAATTGTAAGGATAAACAGTGGACCAAAAAGTCACGATGGCTGGCTAGTTATGCCTTCAGTTATCACATAGTAGCCTAATGACCTTCACCTACCCTAGTGAACACAATGTAAGCAGGAAGATTATATGGTCAACCAATCAACTTGAATTTAAAATAATAAAAGGCTTTTTCAATGAAAATTCATCATGAAAGACAGAATGGTATTTGAGCAGAATAATCACAGATGAATTTCCTAGCAATTCAATTTACTTAAAAAAAAATGAATGAAACACCCTCCCTACAAAAGAACAGTCATTTCACAACCTGTCTTCTGCTCTTCTCTCCTACCTCATCTGCCTCCTTTCCACTCTCTCATACTTGCAGCTTCTCAAGAACACCTACATGTGTCCCCTCTAACCGCATCTCATCTGGACAGCTCACTCTGAAATTGTGGTATTTCAAAATGGAGCTAGCAGTCCTGAGAAGGTGTTTACCTTCATGAGTACATCTTCCTGGCCAGGAGCTCAACTTTGTAGACTTAGGAGCAGGAGTTTCACTGCATTCCCTCGCATCTGGTCCTCTGATGCGAGTCATCTTTCAGCAGTAGCGCATATTAAGCTCATAAGAGACTAGAGGACAGACTAGAATATCACTCAGTTTACTACATTCGTTTACAGTGAGAACCGTAACTGCCATATGGATCAGAATGCTCACGTCAGTGTAAACCAGCATGTTTTCTCCCTGTAGACCAATCTAGCTGGGAAGGCAAATTATAATCAGAATGTTGCTTAATGAACTGGAAATCTGACCAGAGGAGTCTGTTTCATGAAACAACATTTAAATGGCATCACGCTAACGGCAGCCTAGCATGTCCAACTACATGTCAGGGCTTTCAAATCACAGCAACAAGAGTGTTTCATTCTCTTGGGTAGAGTTTGGACGGAGACTATTCCAGTATATCTCGCTTTCTCCTTTGTCCACACTCTCCCTCCTGGTGGATATGGTATCTTTTCAGATGATACTCTGCTAAGTCTAACTTCATCTACAAACCTTTCAAAAAAATTAACATCGTGGCCTGGCTCTAACAATAATGGATTATTTCATAGTTTTTTACTAGAAAGAAACCTTACTGCCAAGTCCCTAGTTGAGGATATTTGCCTCTGTATAGTTATGCACCTACCTACCTCTGCTTCTTATCTTTCAAAGTTTTTCCTTCAAACCCCAGTCTCCTTTCATTTCTGATCTCCCAATGTAGAAGGTTCCCATAGTACATTATGTACACCATAGTTTTTTTAATGCATTAAGCTAAAATAAAATATTTGGTCATGCATCTGTCTCCCTGAAGAAACTGATAATTTCAGGAGATCAAAAAACATACTTACAGCCATCTTTAAACTCCTCTACTTTGCTAAATAAGTGATTTAAACATTTTTGAAGACAAACTCAACACTGTAAAGGCCATTTCATCAGTTACCGCGCAGATCTATACACTCGAAAGCCAATGAGGTGCACTAGGTTTCCTCCATACAGACCAAGTCCTCCAGTCAAACAGGCTGCAGTGCTCCCGCCTCATGCCTGTGGCGCAGTGTTAATAAAGAAAATACTCTATCAAGGGTGGCTGACATACTTAGGGAACAACCGTTCATACTTTAAATCCACATGATTCACAATAATGTTCTAACTGATTTTTCTTTGCTCTTTTCCCTCATAAACATCTTTCTTTTTTCCCGTCACTTTTCTGTGCTGTAACTTGACTCATTAAAAAGAAGACGAAACTATTTCCAGATTTTTATAGTCTTAAGGAATGCTGATCCTGTCAAAAAGAATCTACAAGTTCAAACACTTTAGCAAAGGCTGAAAATTTCATTACCCACTTCACTATCCTCTGCAAGACAGCATGCCATGTCTAATCCCCTCTTGAAGTAAAACTCACAGAGCTAAAAACTCACATGAACCTTAGAAATAAGTGGGTTCAACTACTCGCTCTTTCAGGATCCCCTTCTGTGACATTTATGACAGATGGTCATGCAACCCCTACCTACATGACCACCTCAGGTTTCAAGGAAAAGAGTACTTGACACAAATGCAAAATCTTTCCACCTGAGTCTAAGTGCTATACTCAAAAATTAAAGCAAATAAGTGAATCCTCCACCCCTATTAAATCTTCCACTGTCCAGGTAAAGGTCTGTGTTCTTTTATTTAATTAGGTTTCAGATGCTGCACCATACTGGTTCTCCATCCTTTCTGCATGTCCTCCAAGACTCTAAATCTAAGAGTTATAATAAATAAGCTCTTTCACTCTATACGTAAGCAACTGTAATTTAACTTTTTCACTGGTTCTATAAATCTTTATGGAATGCCTACTGTGACAATACACTCTTCTGAATGCCAGGGATAGAGCAAATGAAATAGATAAGCCGCCTGTTCTCAGAAAGCCAACAAATTTCAGCACTTCTGTTTTATCCCAGTTCTTCTGCCTTGAGAATATCAATTTGAACTCTAACTGTGGCACCCAAAGAATTAGCTGTTTTTCTATTTCATGTTTCAGAAATAACTCTACCAGTGTGGTGCGCGTGTGTGCTAAGTCGTGTCCGACTCTGTATGACCTTATGGAATGTAGCCTGTTGGCTCCTGTCCATGGGATTCTCCAGGCAAGGTTACTGGAGTGGGTTGCCGTGCCATCCTCCAGGGGATCTTACTGACCCAGGGATCAAACCCCGTGTCTCTTATGTCTCCTGCATCAGCAGGTGGGTTCTTTACCATTAGTGCCACCTCAGAAGCCCACCATTGGGGCAAGTCCAGCTAATTCTATGGGAAGAAGTTAAACTGGTTGACATTAACTCAATCAACCATCTCTCTGGGGCTATACAGGTTAATAAAGGCAGATGGCAATATTTAGGCACTATGATGGCTATTCTGTGGCCTTCTAGTGAAATTAGAGGGAGAAGTAATTCTACAACAACATGAAACAAAAACTACCATATTTCTAGAGAACCAGAAGTAAAACAAGGTATTTCAGAGACTATTTAAAGATATGGAAGACAAAGATAGTCCAACTTCAATGTTTCACTGTGAAAGCACACAAATGCTTGGGTCTTAGGAATGTAAGGAGATTCTTTGCAGGGGTTAGGGGAGTGGGGCTAGATGAAGCTGACTATAACAGTCTATACAATCCAAGAAGAGGGATATCAATAGACCATGACTGAATCTAAGAAAGAATCACCTTAGAAAACAAAAGTGAAAGTGAAAGTCGTGTCAAACTCTTTGTGATCCCATGGACTACAGAGTCCACAGAATTCCCTAGGCCAGAATACTGGCGTAGGTAGCCATTCCCTTTTCCAGGGGATCTTCCCAATCCAGGGATCGAACCCAGGTCTTCCGCATTGCAGGCGGATTCCTTACCAGCTGAGCCACAAGGGAAATAAATCCACCTTTAATTTTATGCATAAGGAAAGCAAAGTTCAAAGAAACCTGACGAAAGTCAAAGAGCCAATAACCCATGAACTAAGTCCCCTGACTTCCTCACTAGTAATCTATTCAAATGCTACAAAAGGTTGAGTTCTCAAAACTGGAGTTTAGAAAGCTAATGTGAAAATCTCAAAAAAGTTACCAGGAGGTTATATGGGGACTACTGTAGTCATAAAGTAGAAGGAATAACTCAAAAACATTTCTGAATGAGCCTTATCACTACAAATGAAAACATATGAAGCAATGGCACAAACAAGGGAGGGAGACCACAGGAGGGAAAACCGCCAAGCAGGCACATCACCCTAAACTTTTCCAGGCTATCACTCGCCTCGAGCTGGAGACGAACTTGATTACACATCATCTCCTCTAGAGCTTAGTTAAAAAGCGTAACTAATACCACACTAAAGGCATGGCTCCACGGTCAAGACAGCAAAAGTTTCCTGATGCTTCCACTTAAAGACAGGAAAGGCTTACGTTGTTGACATTTGTATCGACAGGAAACAAAAACCATAATACTCACAATGTCATCATACACACACACACACTGTTGACTGGCTTAATCTTTGAACCTATAATTCAAAGGATAAGAAATGCTCCTCTAATTAGAACATTCACATTCCCAAAGACTATAAAGATTACAAGGAGACATGATCTTAACGAAAATAGAATGACTTCAATAAAAACCAGAGCATATCCAAAATGTTATCTCCTTGGTAAAAGCATATGAGATTCCTTCAGTGTCTTAAGTGTTCCAGAAAAGTCACTGTATTTCCAATACTATTATTACATAAAATGAAACCAGTTCTTCATACAGTTTAAGACAAACATTATAGCAAATAAAACACAGGCACACCATTAAATAAATCATTAATTTACAAAACTAATGTTTTTCTTTACTGAAAAGTAACCTGAATAAACATGCAATATTTCAGCCCCAGGGCCATCTATAATACATGATCAGGGGTGGGGGAGAGAGAGAGTAAGTGGTAAAATTCAGAAATCAATGTTTAAGGCCAAAATTAAAACTAATAAAATGTAATTAAAGATTGCTAGAAACATGGTGTGTTGAAACTATAGACCTGCACACATTACCTAAAAAGTTTTGAGAAAGAGTATTTCTGTAACTCAAGATAACTATTATGCCTAAGGTTTAAATCTAGGACATTAGCATTACAAGGCAAATTATGAAACTATCCTGAACAAAAACTGGATCTGTCTGGAAGCCATTTATCTGACTCTCTAAAGAAGGCTCCCATTACTTCTGCAAACAGCATTGACTCAGCTGCAAGAAAGCTAGCATACGATACAAAATGCCAGCCAGGGCAGAAACTGCGAGTGACTAAAAGAAAAGATCTACTATGGATTCTATAAGAAATCTGCAAAGAGTTCAATCTAGAAAATTACTAACCTGCAGTTCAAACTGTCTTGCAAAACAGCCAACAAATAAATAACACATTGATTGCGATCACATGTAACTACTTTTTTCAAACATTTGTTAGATCTTACATGACTGTGGATTTCCTAAATTATGGCTATATATTAAATACCTGGATAGGTATTACAAAAATAAAAAAAGAATAAAGCAACAATAGTTCAGATCAGTTTGAAAAAGTACACAAACTCAACCTATGTGAGCCCAATAATACTCAGTGAGAGGGGATGAGGGAAAGTCATAAACTAAGTTTTTTACTTGCTATTAAAGTCCAATAACATGCACCTAGTATTAGAATGACAGAAGGTGACCCAAGTTCTTAGGAATACTGAGTGCTCTGTCCATATGTTCCTCTGGTACTTCATATAAGCTTCTGCTGTAACTCTGTGTGTCTTCTATGTCTGTCTCTTCATCAAACTGTGAGTTCCTCTAGGGCAAAGATGATTCCTCTTCATTTCAGTATCCCAGCACCACTCATACACTGATGATGGAAATGTAAGTGGGTATAACCACTATGGAAAACAGTATGAAGGTTCCCCCCAAAATAAGAATAGAACTACCCCATGATCCAGCTATCCCACTTCTGGGTATTTATCCAAAGAAAATATATGTTCCCCTAAAGTTGCCCGTAGCATTATTTAAAACAGCCATGATATAGAAACAACTTACATGCCCATATGGCTTCCCAGGTGGCATTAGTGGGAAAGAACCCAGCTGCCAATGCAGGAGACACAGAGATGCAGGTTCAGTTCCTGGGCTGGGACAATCCCCTGAAGAAGGGAACGGCAACCCACTCCAGGATTCTTGCCAGGAGAATCCCATGGACAGAAGGGCCTGCCGGGCTACAGTCCATGGGGTCACAAAGAATGAGATGCAACTGAGCGACTAACACTTTTCACTTCCAGGCTGCAGTGTATACAGAAGTTGAATGTTGTACACATGAAATCTATATAATGTTATAAACTAATGTTACCTCAATGAAAAGTAAAATTTTTTTAAAAAGAGAAAAGAATCTCTCACATAGCAATCGATAAATTTTTCTGAAACATAAATATCCTTTTATGTTCAAATCATTCCATTGGTGTTTCTTTTTTTTTTAAACTGCATTTTCTATGTGACAAGCATAGTAGTTCCCAACTATACAATGGGAAAAAAAAATTAAGAAAAAACTAGAANAAAAGAATCTCTCACATAGCAATCGATAAATTTTTCTGAAACATAAATATCCTTTTATGTTCAAATCATTCCATTGGTGTTTCTTTTTTTTTTAAACTGCATTTTCTATGTGACAAGCATAGTAGTTCCCAACTATACAATGGGAAAAAAAAATTAAGAAAAAACTAGAATCTCTAAACTTAAATAACTTCTCATGTTTCAGTAAGTTTGTTTTTGGAATATACTAATTAGTAAAAATCACTGATGGCAAACACCTTATCACTAGCAGATTATTATAACAATCAAGGTAAGCTGATGTCACAAAAGTAAAGGGGCCATCAGTGGTAAGAAGTGAATCAGAATAAATCTTGAGGATAGACCCAGTAAGATCTTGTGCTGAGTTAAGTACTCATCAGTACATTAAGTATGAGCTCTATCTGTGAGAGAGTAAGATAGTTCTTTATATGTACTTAGAAAGCAAAAGAACAATTACTTCTTCTAAAAATAATACCTTCTAGAAAATTAAAATCAAAATGCTATTTTTTTAGTTGGATAGACCCTTCCTTCCTCTCTGTAAGAAAATGGTTTACAATCTTTCTTTCAAAGGAGGGAAGAAATTATGACTAATAGTATGTAAGAGTAAGAGCTATAGTACTCTCCAACTCTTTGTGACCTCATGGACTGTAGCCCACCAAGCTCCTCTGTCTACGACATTCTCCAGGCAAGAATACTGGAGTGGGTTGCCATTTATTTCCTCCTCCAGAGGATCTTCCTGACCCAGTGATTGAACCCATGTCTTTTAAGTCTCCTGCAATGGCAAGCAGGTTCTTTACCACTACCGCCACCTGGGATAACTGAAAAATGTAATGGCATAATTAGAAAACTTGATAGATGATTTGATGTATGTTAAAACTTAAGTGTGAAAGACTTTCTAGTCTATAACCTGGTCTTAGGCAGGCTTGGGAAAGTTATCCATAAAACATAAGTCAAAAAATGGAAATTCAAACTTAAATTCCAAACCCCATTTAAGGAAACTAGTCTTCAGTTCAGCTCAGTTCAGTCACTCAGTAGCGTCCGACCCTGCAACCCCATGAATCACAGCCCACCAGGCCTCCCTATCCATCACGAACTCCTGGAGTTTACTAGCAAACTCACATCCACTGAGTCGGTGATACCATCCAGCCATCTCATCCTCTGTCATCCCCTTCTCCTCCTGCCCCCAATCCCTCCCAGCATCAGAGTCTTTTCCAGTGAGTCAACTCTTCGCATGAGGTGGCCAAAGTACTGGAGTTTCAGCTTTAGCATCATTCCTTCCAATGAACACCCAGGACTGATCTCCTTTAGAATGGACTGATTGGATCTCCTTGCAGTCCAAGGGACTCTCAAGAGTCTTCTCCAACACCACAGTTCAAAAGCATCAATTCTTCAGCACTCAGCTTTCTTCACAGTCCAACTCTCACATCCATACATGACCACAGGAAAAAGCATNGGTCGCAAAGAGTAGGACACGACTGAGTGACTGAACTGAACTGAACTGAATAATAGCAGACATGTAATTACATGTATATGTGTTTATTTAATAGCCTATCAGTTGCCTAACTTTTCGTATTATGGCATCATTGCAAGCTATGTTTTGTGTTCTGGACTTTGCCTATAGATAATTATCCTTATTTCATTAGTCTTAAGTGTTGAGGAACATTAATAATCAAAGGTGTGGACATATATTTGTTCAGTCACTAAGTTGTGTCTGTCTCTTTGTGACCCCATGGACTACAGCACACCAGGCTCTCCCATTCCTTGTTATCTCCCAGAGTTTGCTCAAACTCATGTTCATTGAGTAGGTGATGCCATGCCCTTGGTAATATATTTCTGTTCAGTTCAGTTCAGTTGCTCAGTTGTGTCTGACTCCTTGCGACCCCATGAATCGCAACATGCCAGGCCTCCCTGTCCATCACCAACTCTTGGAGTTCACTCAAACTCATGTGCATCGAGTCGGTGATGCCATCTAGCCATCTGATCCTCTGTCATCCCCTTCTTCTCCCGCCCCCAATCCCTCCCAGCATCAGGGTCTTTTCCAATGAGTCAACTCTTCGCATGTGGTGGCCAAAGTANGAAACAAAACACGGACAGGAAACAAACAACTAGAGTTTCAAATTATGCATCTGGAAAGAACCCTGTTTAATTTTCAAAAGAAAAAAAGTGCACCATTCAGCTCCAGAAAAATGTTTATAAACTTACAGTGTCTTTAAAAAACCAACAGAATTTGTTTCTCTCCTCTTTTTCTTTTCCTTGCAGGACGCTAAAGTATACATTTATTCCTATGAAAGGCTATGGGGAAAAAAAGTGGAAAAACAAATCTCCAAATAATATAACTCATGTATACAATAAGCACCTTCTACATATTGGCTTATCATAAATTTAAAGAATATTGCTTGTTCAACATTAAATGAAAAAAATGGACTGAGTCAACAAGTGCTTTCAATGGTGATAAAAGAAATGCCAGGTAAACAAAGCTGGATGTTCACCGTATGAATCTTTCAGGGTCTACAAGGCAAGCTAGGCCTGCTCAGCATCCGGCAGAGCACTGACACATGGGCGGCAGAAACCTTCAGGTGGCCTATTCCTCTTGGCTAATTGACACACCCCAAGCAACTACACACTATCATTCAATCTAACTCCTACACTCTGGATATCACTCACAGTTTCACAAGGAAATGAAACCAAACTAGCAATACAGGATTTTAAAGAAAAGTGCTCCAAAGACTTTTTTCTTCTCAAGCTCCTGTAGTTACCAGCCACTCAGTAAGTTAAAGATCCATATAGTCAAAGCTATGCTTTTCCAGTAGTTAGGTATGGATGTGAGAGTTGGACTATAAAGAAAGTTGAGCACTGAAGAATTCATGCCTTTGAACTGTGGTGTTGGAGAGGACTCTTGAGAATCCCTTGGACTGCAAGGAGACCCAACCCATCAATCCTAAAAGAAATCAGTCCTGAATATTCACTGGAAGGACTGATGCAGAAGTTGAGGCTCCAATATTTTGGCCACCTGATGCAAATCACTGATTCATTTGAAAAGACCCTGATGCTGGGAAAGATAGAAGGCGGGAGGAGAAGGGGACAAGAGAGGATAAGATGGTTGGATGGCATTACCGGCTCAACAGACAAGAGTTTGAGTGAACTCCAGGAGTTGATGATGGACAGGGAAGTCTGGTGTGCTGCAGTCCATGGGGTCACAAAGAGTGACTGAACTGACAGCAAGTTAAAGATTAAATGCCTTGAAAAGTGGAAGTGAAGTGTTAGTCACTCAGTTGTGTCCAACTCTCTGTGACTCAATGGACTGTGGCCCGCCAGGCTCCTCTGTCTAGGAGATTTTCCAGGCAAGAATACTGGAAAGGGTTGCTATTTCCTCTTCCAGGGGATCTTCCAGACCCAGGGATCGAACCCACATCTCTTATACCTGCTGGACTGGCAGACAGATTCTTCACAAATTGAGCCACCAGGGAAGCCCTTCAAAATGACTTGAAATGCTTCTAAGTCAAATCCAAATCAGGGGTCATAGACACAAACTTGGACGTCCCTCCTTAAATTCACTTAAAACCAACCGGTTAGATTGTAAATGGTTGGTAGAGAGTTCACTGCCAATGGGAAAGAGGTAGGAAGGGGCTTCTCCACACCTCCGTTTCAGTCTGGGGAAGTGTGAAAGTGTTAGTCACCCAGTCGTGTCTGACCCCGTGACCCTATGGACTGCAGCCCGCCAGGCTGCCTGGTCCATGGAATTCTCCAGGCAAGAATACTGGAGTGGGTTGCCATTCCCTTCACCAAGGGATGAAAGTCTCCCACCAGCCACCAGGGAAGCTGCTTCAGTCTGGGAAGTGGAGACCAAATGTCCTTTCCTGCATCTGTGGGTCTTGCCCCTCCCTCCACCACAGCTGGATGTAAGGTCATCTCATCGATGCATTCTAAACATGTTTCCTAACATCTGGCTGAGTGATTCATACATGTAACACTCTGGTGTTTCCGTCAATTCTCTGAAAAATTAAGGACTACTCTGGAAAAACGATTATGAGATTCAGTTAAAAGCACTTTACAAATAACAAATGATAAATTTATAATTTTGCCTTCAATTTGACCATTTTATTATTACTTTCATTGTTTTTTTTTTTAATTGGGAGAAATCTGACAGGAAATTACTCATAGTATCCTAGTTAGTATTTATTTAAAGTGTCTGGTTTAAAGTTTGCCCTCATATTAATATGTAGAAGTTATAGCTTTAGTCTATCCATATGATGTAAAAAAGGTGAAGCACCAAAGAAAGAGTATAGATTGCCTAAAAATGGCCTAAAGTGCAATCATTAAAATAAATGCTACAAGTCAACAGCTCATTAACTTCTACTTCTTTCTCATACTTGTTGGGGGGAAACAAACAACAAAAAAAAACAGAATTCTGCCCGCTACTATCAAGGAGTTCCTGGTAAAAAATGTAAAACTGTGATTTTAGCAGACTATTTTATAGATATCTGACAATCATATACATTTTCTCACCTCATGAAAAAGAACAATCCTAAACAGATGGTCAAATTAGAAACAAAACAAAATTAAACAATGCTGATTCATTTTTTTTCCAGTCACAAATATCTTTTATGTGGAAATATCAGGTTTTAATTAGACTTTTCTAAAAAAAATCACTGATAACTTCTAATCCAAAATTTATACAGACTAAAAACAAATAAAAAAGGATATGGTAATCTGTTGACTATAATAACAACAAATTTAAATTCAACACTAAAGAAATCAATGAAAAGACAGAAATGTGAGTCATTTTATTGGCAGTAAATAAAGGGGAAAATACAAGAAATCTGTGCTCATATCCTGTTTCCAACACAAGCTGTGCAATGTTGAGCAAGTCACAATACTATGCTCTCAATCTGGTTCCAGCTTATGTAAAAATGGCATCATCGTTACACTTGCAAATCTGAATTATAATGATATTTTTAAAGATCCACATTTTATATAAGAAAATTATTTCTTAAGTGTTTTTAACCAATACAGCCATAGCTTTAAATTTGTTGCTACATGTCACGTCACAAACAATTTAAACAACGGATTTCATGAGAAGCAACAAAACCACATTTCTGCAAACCCTAATCTATTCAATGCTTACTTTCCTGTGAACTGTAATTGCCTTAGATTGTCTCACAATTCATTTAATTGTTTCATTGCAGCTACTCACATCTCCTGAAAGAACTAATAATAGAAAACGAAGTTAAAGTATAACAATGGAGAAAAGCAAGTATCATATGAGTTAGCTAAGCATCCCAGATAGCCTCCCTAATCTATAAGATAATCAGAAATGGTTCTATAGAGACCCTTTTGATTGGAAATCCCTTCATTAGGATTATAAATCCTTCAATTGGGCCCTATTTATCAAGTTCACTGCACTGCTTGGATAGCAGGAATCTCTGGGATATAAGTCATGGGCTTTTTTTCACTGGGGACATATTTTTGTACTGTTTTCTTGTTTTTATTTCCCCCAGACTGGCCAACACATAGACACTCATTGAAGGAAAGGGAAAGAAGGAGTGGGGAAGAGAGGGAGGGGAGGGGAGAGAGAGAGACAGGAGGAGAGAATAAACAAACATCTATAGCCACAGGTTACCACATTTTTTATCTACACATAAACACGTAAGCAGGGCTTCCCAGGTGGTGCGAGTGGTAAGGAATCTGTCTGCCAATGCAGGAGCCGCAGGAGACACGGGTTCAATTTCTGGGTCAGGAAGATCTCCTGGAGGAGGAAATGGCAACCCACTCTAGTATTCTTGTCTGGGAAACCAAAGAAATCCAAGAATGAACAGAGGAGCCTGGAAGGCCACAGTTCATCAGGTCAAAAAGAGTAGGACATGACTGACCGACTGAGTGCGCACGCAAACATATGGGCATGTATGCACACACATTTGTGTGTCTTCGTCCACAATCTGCTTACAAATTACCTACCATGTCAAGCTCTGTACCTAATCTTGGGGACAGGAAAACAATCATGATTTGATTCCTTTCTTCAGACAGCAAACATAATTACAAACCCGCCCTCCTGTTTGTTCAGCAGGAAATGCAGCTCTTCTCAAGTTGGCTCCTGCTTTGTGGACCATCATCTCAAGTGATTCAACACAGTTCTGGCTCAAAACATCCAATCAACACAGTTCTGCAGTAAGTCTCATTCCCACTTCCCTGGCCCTTAATCCATAACATATCATAAGTAGTTAATCAGTGCTTGCTGATTGGTTTATTGCTTGGCTGATCCATTGACTGGCATCCACTTAGTAACTTAATGATAATAAAATAATGGCAGCTGCTAATTGATAGCTGATCGGGTATCAGACACTCTGTCAAGCACTTTAAATACATTTTCACANATCATTCTGTCGTTTTTGAGATTGCATCCAAGTACTGCATTTTGGACTCTTCTGTTGCCCATGATGGCTACTCCATTTCTTCTAAGGGATTCCTGCCTGCAGTAGTAGATGTAATGGTCACCTGAGTTAAATTCACCCATTCCAGTCCATTTTAGTTCACTGATTCCTATAATGTCTACATTCCTATTCACCACACTTCTGGTGAGGATATGAGACATTAAAATGCCTACATGATGAGATAGTGTTAAGCTCCTATTGACCTTCTGACAATATCTCAGAAGGACGATCTCACCTGCTTTGGGTGATTCTGGGCCATCAAGCCATGATGATGTGGCTGGTTGGATGTTAGCAGCAGATTGAGATAAAAGGGCATCCCAGGTGGAAAAAAGTGGAACAGAGGAAGATTCCACAATGTTACTCAGAATAATGTGCAATTCCCTGGTGGCTCAGAGGTTAAAGCGTCTGCCTGCAATGCGGGAGACCTGAGTTCGACCCCTGGGTCAGGAAGATCCCCTGGAGAAGGAAATGGCAACCCACTCCAGTATTCTTGTCTGGAGAATCCCACGGACAGAGGAGCTTGGTGGGCTACAGTCCACGGGGTTGAAAAGAGTCAGACACAACTGAGCGACTTCACTTAAAACTTAGAATTACTTGTAGAAATTTCCAACTAATCTTTCTGCACCACAATTGGTCCAAAATTGGTAATTTCAGTAATCTGCTGTGGCAGGTAACTGAAATTGTGGATAGGGAAACCACTAAGGGAGGCTAGGTAGAATCTACTGTACAATCACTAACTCTAGAAACTGTTGACTGAAAAAAACGTACAACATAAGAGTTAAGCTTTATCTGTGGCAAAATGAGGGCTGCAGCCTGGGAGACAGCACCTCAGAGAGCTCTGGGCAACTGCTTCAAAGAGGTAGGGGGCAAATCAATATATATGTGATTCTGGTGGTGAACACGGAGTTCAGGCAATCAATCATTTATCTTTGCAAAGGCTTTCTGCTAGTCACAAGGAACTGATGTCACCATCAAAGGATTTAGGGCTTTTCTAGATATGAGCAGGTGCAAGGATTGGTTTCATAAAATCAGCTCCTGAAAATATCTAACTCTCTGGAGATCTGTTCTGCCAGTTTTCCCAGAGCACAGAGTGCCTCATCCCTGATCTCTACCTTGAAGTCCCTTAATGGAGATATTGAAAGTCAACAGCCAGAGCAGCACATGATTTAATCCTTACAGAGGAAGATGCCAAAGGCTCATAGCAGGTAACAATTTGTAGTTGACAAATAAGGTAAATGTTCTATGTATTTACTTATTTATTTAATCCTAGCTGTGCCAAGGGGCATGCAGGATCTTAGTTCCTCAACCAGGGACCAAACGCAAGCCCCTTGCAGGGGAAGAATGAAGTTTTAACCACTGGACCACCAGGGAAGTCTTGAATGTTCCATTTACATGAATGCACGATAATGCATATATATCTGGAACATCACAAATATAATAGTGAAGAAACATTTATTCTAAGCAGAATAAGGTAACCTTTACACTTTAAATGTATCAAAAATGTCTCCACTAGTTCCTAAATGCAAATAACTAAATATAGAACATGTTAATACAACTTTCTGGCTACATTTTAATTATGAAAAACTTGGAAAATTAAGCATGATCTCCAAAGCAACTACACCCTGAAAACAGATACATTAAATATTTGTGAACATTAGACATAATGAAAACAAAGTATGACATAAGAGCTAAATTACAATAGCTGTCAAGGTTGTAGGCCTAAATTTAGCAACTTAAGCACATTTAATCATAAACACAAAGTTTACTTAAATTTTCTTTCCTTGATTTTAACAATTACTAAAAGGTAAATATATAGAGAGAAATGACAGAGGAAAAGAAGAGCAAAGCGTGAAAGTTTCTTCTAGAGGTTTATGCAGAGTTTTATGACACCCTATCCCTTGATAATTCCTTTATCACAGATGTTAGTTACTGACACTTATCAAGAATAGGATTCATCTGGCCCAGCCTATCCTGCCCTATCCTATTATCCAAATACTAAGAGTCTTGTCTCTATTTGACTTCTATCTGGAAGGCAAATCCTTTCAAGAAGCTGGTAAAGACACAGGGATGGTTGGATGGCATCACCGACTCAATGGACATGAGTTTGAGTAAACTCCGGGAGTTGGTGATGGACAAGGAGTCCATGGGGTCACAAAGAGTCGGACACGACTGAGCAACTGAACTGAACTGAAAGACACAGAACACAAATTTAAATATTCTATCTTCTATTCTTAGTTGACACTTTGCCACAAAAGTAGTGACTTGCTGAAAGTCCCTAGTATTCNGTCCATGGGGTCACAAAGAGTCGGACACGACTGAGCAACTGAACTGAACTGAAAGACACAGAACACAAATTTAAATATTCTATCTTCTATTCTTAGTTGACACTTTGCCACAAAAGTAGTGACTTGCTGAAAGTCCCTAGTATTCCACCCTATGCCTGATACATAGTGTGCATGCATGCTAAGTCACTTCAGTTGTGTCTGACTCTTTGCGACCCTGCATGAGGAGAAGGGGGCGACAGAGGATGAGGTGGTTGGATGCGGTCACCGACTCAATGAACACGAGTTTGAGCAACTCCAGGAGACGGTGAAGGACAGGGAAGCCTGGCCTACTGCAGTCCATGGGATCACAAGCAGTCAGACACAACTGAGTGACTGGACAACAACAACATGGACTGTAGCCCGCCAGGCTCCTCTGTCCCTGGGATTCTCCAGGCAAGAACACTGGAGGCGGTTGCCATGCCCTCCTCCAGGGGATCTTCCCGACCCAGGGATCAAGCCTGCGACTCTTATGTTCCCTGCATTGCCAGATGGGTTCTTTACCACTGCTGCTGCTGCTGCTGCTAAGTCGTGTCAGTCATGTCCGACTCTGTGCGACCCCATAGATGCCAGCCCACCAGGCTCCTCCATCCCTGGGATTCTCCAGGCAAGAACACTGGAGTGGGTTGCCATTTCCTTTTCCAATGCGTGAAAGTGAAAAGTGAAAGGGAAGTCGCTCAGTTGTGTCCAACTCTTCGCGACACCATGGACTGCAGCCCACCAGGCACCTCCATCCATGGGATTCTCCAGGCAAGAGCACTGGAGTGGGGTGCCATTGCCTTCTCCAACTAGTGCCACCTGAAAAGCCCCGATATACAGCAGATACACCCCAAATTCCTACTGACAGGAAAGCAGTTAGTCTGCTGGTAATGTTCCAAGGTGACCAACCTTCTTAAGCTTCAGCCTCTGTAACTTCAAATACGAGCCTAATAGTATCAATTTCATAAAACGACTATGGGCATGAAGAGTGCCCAGTGGACAGTGACCATTTAACTGTTACATAGTTTATTTTGAACCATGGTTTCCTCATGGGTTAAAGGGATCAATAAAATCTAACTCAAAGAGTTGTGTGAATTAAATGAGCACACATAAATCAACCTGTTGGCATAAATGCTTGCCATAGAGCACGTCTTCAATAAACCATAACTCCTTTCTTCACTACCTTGCCTGTAAATACCTATTTTAAGATCCATTAGAAATTTAAAATAAAAAGTATTAGAAAGTTACTAGTTGTTGAAAGAATAAAAATCACAGCATCCTAATAAACTTCTATGACTGTAGCTGGCACTGATACATATTTTCTATGAAAGCTGAAAATTAGCATTTATTAACTTCTATGTTCTAGAAGAAATGCAAATAAGCCTTTTCAATTAGAATCCATCCACATTTTTACCTTTTCTTCTAGTTCATCCTTCAAACACTGGTATTTTTGCTTCAATTTTTTGTTCTCATTTTCATTCTGGGTTAATTCCTCTGTCAGTCTGTCATACTGTGATTTCAGCTTCTCCAGCTGACAACGCTGGACCTTAGCCATATTCTTATCTTCTAAGCTTTCTGCCTGAAGGGGAAAAAAAAGGAGAAAAGAGAAAGTCCACTGGCCACAGCCAAACTGTACACAGAGAAATTCCACGTTATATCAGTGGTCAAATACTTGGAGATTTTGCCACTTCTAAGCATTCCCACATAGACAGACATGCAAAGGAAACATTCTTTCCATATGTTCAAGCTCTGCTTAGCACTAACTGGGCAACCAAGTAAGTGCAAGGTACTATACTAGGTGCTGAAGGTAACAGGCATGAACCATAAAAGACACAGATGCAACAATCAAGTCTGACAGTGATGAATAGGAAGCTCTTAAAGGTGTAAGCAGGGGTCTGTGTAACCCAAAGAAGGGACACTACCTGCCAAGAAATGCCCCCACAAGGACACACTGTGGGTATCACTGCCTGATCAGTTTCCTTTTCTATAGGAGGGGCGTCACAGTATTCCTTTTCAAGCTACCTCCTCATTTTCTGTGAAAGAATTGTGTGTTTTTGTGCAATGTAATTATAAATAGCACTCTTTTGGGTTAAAAAGATTATGAATCACAGCAGCGAAAAAACTATAAATAACTAAGTATGTAAAAAAGGTTTACCAGCGATTATTTCAGTACCAATAATGCAATAATGTGCCTGGTTTTTGTTTATTATTTGAAATATAACCAGAATCAGCTTTAAAAAAAAATTAGTAATTTCCTAATATTATTAGGAATAATGTGTGGAGGAGATTCAACAAAGATTTGCCAGGTACGTGGACTTAAATACCTTTGAAAGGACAATAATGTGGGTGCTGACTCTGTCAGGCACGGCATTAAGACCTTTTGGTATAGTTTTTCCTCATTTCATCCTCACCACAACCTGACCAGGGAGATATTATTACTGTCTGTCTCTTTTTTTGAAACTCAAGCAGAACAACACTAATAATTCTCCCAAGGGGCTGCAGTGACCATAACACAGCCAGGATTTGAACGCAGAAATTCTCTCTACTGCCCACGTTTTCAGCTGCTCTGCCTTACTACCTTTGAAAGGCACATATATCATAAGGTTTTAAAAACCAGCTGGGTGCACTTTCAACGCGGTTAGTACTAGTTACACCCACCAGCTACTGACAGCCTGTAAGCAACTACATAGAGTCTGTTTAAAATATGTTTCAGTGTGTAAAATATATTCGCTTCTTTGTATACGTTCACTGTATGGATTTAATTAGGTACACGGGAACATAACCATGGGAAGTAGTTTCGTTGTGTGAGTTTGAGACAAAATCTCCATCTTATTCATCCCACAAAATTCAGCGAAGACCTGATGCCACTCTGAGTTAACAAAAGAACTGATCTTTTTTTTAATTAGGAATCCAGTATTCACTATCCAAAAATAAAATTTCAAAATAGAGTCTCCCATCAGGAAAACTGCTCTGCTATGACTTTAAGCTTCAGCAGAGTGCCTGGCTGGTCTTGTGCCTTATGAAGAGCACTGGTATGGACAGTCCTGCCCTGAGGCCACTGGTGAGCTGGACCAGCTCAGAGGCTCCAGGGGGCGGCTGCGTTCAGCTCCCAACTCTGTGTCCAGTGACGCTGTTTAATAGTTTGAAACCAGTCAGAAGGGGGCGTTAAATAGCTGAACTTGGCAAATGCTACAGATCAGGGCTCCCTTCTTTGCTCCCAGAGAACTTGTTTTAGAACATTTACCAGAACACTAATGCCTAGGTTTGACGAAGAACTTAACTTCTTTTGGTGGACTCCTTATTATGTTTACAATTCATTTTAGGGTTTACACAGTGATGTCACTCACAAAAACCCTGTGAGAGAGAAAGACGTGACTGTTCCCATTCTACTGATGAAGTACAAAGAGGTTAAGTAGCCTGACAAAGATCATATGGCCAGCAAATGGCAAAAAAACACAACTCTGCTCTTGGCTGTCCGACCCCAGTAAGGCTCCACAAAATTATCTTTGTTGAAATTATCTTGAGGTGATAACAGCCTTCAAATAACCTTCAAAGAACCTTCAGATATTAATAGCAGCAAGAGTATTTCATTAAAATATTTTACATTTAAATTCAAAAAATAGGCATGAGAAGGGTAGGTCCTGATGGGGAAAAAATATATAATTTGTGCAGAGAAAAAAAAAAGGATAATGTATCATCATTTACTAGACTCAGAAAAAGTGATAAATTAAGGTGAAGCCAAAAGAGAAACACATTTACAGAGCTATTTATCTATAGCCCTCTTGTACATAACTCGACATATTAAACCTTTGATGATGACCACTGCTATCAACTATTTTTAATATGCGAGACAGCAAAAGAGACACAGATGTATAGAACAGTCTTTTGGACTCTGGGGGAGAGGGAGAGGGTGGGATGATTTGGGAGAATGGCACTGAAACATGTATAATATCGTATATGAAACAAGTCACCAGTCCAGGTTTGATGCATGATACTGGATGCTTGGGGCTGGTGCACTGAGACGACCCAGAGGGATGGTATGGGGAGGGAAGAGGGAGGGGGGTTCAGGACGGGGAACACGTGTATGCCTGTGGCGGATACATACTGATGTATGGCAAAACCAATACAGTATTGTAAAGTAATTGACCTCCAATTAAAATAAATAAATTTATATTTAAAAATTAATATAAATGAGTCAAAAGTACAGGATTATATTAATAAAACAGCATGAGGTGGGGTTGTGCCTCATAAGAGATTTCGGTTTAAGAGAACAGCACTGAGCTCTCACGGTCCCTGTCTCCTTTCAAGCACATACGCTGCTGCTCCTGTACTACATTAAAGAGTGACTACAAAGTCCCTCATCTCAGTCTTCCAAAAAAAAAACCAACAAACTGAAAAAAAAAAAAAATCTAAGCAACTAATACCCACCACCTGTCCCTCTGCAGAGGTGTGAATATACCCCAAACACACCAAAATATCAGGCAGCCTAAATGCACTGCACTAGTGGTAGCCGCAGAGCGCTACGGAAACAGAGGAGCAAGAGATTCATCTCAGCCTCAGCTGAGATAGATCCATCCTCAGTGAATCCGTAAGAGAGGTAAAAAATTAACTGGGCCTTAAAAGGTTAGGCAGCCCTTTCCCTCCTGCAGACTGGGAGGAGACGATCAGGACGAAGAGCAGGCAGTGAGAAGTCAGTGTAGGAAATGGTTTTCCGTTTCTAAGAGGCCGGTTGGGGAACAGAAAAAGGCTCCAGCTGTGAACAGCTGAGGTGGGACCACATCAAGGAGGACTGGACTAGATCTGAGACTTTGTTCCTGAGATAGTAATGGGTTTTGAAGGTTTCTGAGCAGGAAGTGACACATTTGGATCAGCATTCTGAAAGAGGCAACACAGGTGGTATCTGAGGCTGAAAGGGAGGGCTTGGGGGTAGAAAGAGGGTCTAAGGGGGAAGTAGGGAGGCTCCTCAGAGCTGCGTCTCACGTCTCCACAGTCCAAATTAGCAGGCTGAAGTCCACTTGCTACTATGATGCATGCTATCTTGTTCATATGCCAAGGCGTCCAGGGGCAAATGCAGTTTCTGTCAAGCAGGCTGTACCTCCTGACTTCACCTCCCTCTCAAGAAAGCATATTTTCAATACAATGTGAGAATGATGTTTTCACACAGATGATCTTAAATCTGCAAGGACTGATTAAATTATTACCAACTCCTGCTGGAATGCATGTTTATCACACAACTACATAGTGATGATGAGAACACGAAATATGTCAGTAATACCAAGAAAAAGAGGGTGCAGTTTCAACATTCCCAGGAAAGCTGAAAGTTCCTTGAAAGAACCATTTCTCAATTCATGACCTAACAAATCATGACATACACATCCTCATGTAAAAACGCCGCCTTCCATCGAGATTCACACTATTTCGACTCTGCCTTCCTGGTTAGCGGTAGCCAATCGACCAGTCATCCTCTTCACTGACGTTTTTGGCGTGTGACCCATTAACACCTTTGCAACAGCATCATGAACACCTGAATATCTACCCAACAAACTAACATCAAAGTTATTTGACCCATTCTCTTTCAACCACCTTAACCCACATTCCACATGGCAACTCACTGCATTAGCACTCGCCTGGACCTCAACTCTGAAAATCTAAGCTCCAATCGAGGAACTCCTACCAAACAAGCAGCCTGTGGTCACCGATTCCTTTCCCTCCACTCTCTCGTTCCTTTGTCCGTGACACTTTTTTGTCCTGCTCCCAGACTGGCCTCGTGCGGTTGGTACCAGCCTTCACCACCACGAACAACTCACTGCACGGCCGCTCTACTCAAGATTCACATCGACAACCCGAGTCCATCTTTATCGACCTTCCCAAGCTTACTGAGCTCTTTCGGAACCTTCAGAGGAAGATATGCCCTGGCTCCTGCTGAAATCTATCCACTCTGTTATTGGTCCAACCCCTCACATCTCCCCACAGGCCTTCTCCCCCCATTTGTGACAAATGGAATGAATGCATTATTTAGTTCATCTTTTAGCCTGCCTGCTGCACTGACACTCACAACTGTACTCTCTAAAATGTCCTCCTTAGGTTTACAAGATACCATTCTCTTCTGGTTCTCCTCCTGTGTCGTGTGTGGTTCTTTGTTCTATATTTCCTAGGAACTCCTTCTCAGTTTAGTCGATTCTTCCCTTAAACAGTGGTGTTCTAGAATTTCATCCTCTTCTTTCTCCTTGCATAATGTCATCCAAACCCCAAGATTTCAACTACTAACAATGGGTTACTAGCTCCCAAATATCTAACCTGTTGCTGCTGCTGCTGCTAAATCACTTCAGTCACGTCCAACTCTGTGCAACCCCAAAGACGGCAGCCCACCAGGCTCCCTCGTCCCTGGGATTCTCCAAGCAAGAATACTGAAGTGGGTTGCCATTTCCTTCTCCAATGCATGAAAGTAAAAAGTAAAAGTGATGTCGCTCAGTCATGTCCNGTGCAACCCCAAAGACGGCAGCCCACCAGGCTCCCTCGTCCCTGGGATTCTCCAAGCAAGAATACTGAAGTGGGTTGCCATTTCCTTCTCCAATGCATGAAAGTAAAAAGTAAAAGTGATGTCGCTCAGTCATGTCCAACTCTTAGCAACCCCATGGACTGCAGCCTAGCAGGCTCCTCTGTCCATGAGATCTGCCAGGCAAGAGTACTGGAATGGGTTGCCATTGCCTTCTCTGAAATATCTAACTTGAATCTCCATTTAATCCTCAACTTCTAACCTATTATGTACTAAACTGTTCCACATAGCCTTTCATGATTAGGTTTAAGGTCTCTTCCACCCAACTCAACAACATGTTAAGAAGCTGGATTTGACATTACTCTCTCCAAACATGTTGCTCTGTCTATATTATCCATCTGGAAAAACAGCTTCATTATCCAACTAGTCATCCAAAACTAAATCTAGCCAGTCTAGAGTCTAAACCTTTTCCAGTACAGCAATGTAGTTAAGAACTCAAGTATCTGACTACCTTAGTCAAGCCCTATCTCTATTACTCCCCAGTGTTAAGACCCTGGAAAAGTTACTTCTCACGTCTGAATTTCTTCATTGGAGAGAAATTAACATCACACAATCTACAGAGATGATGTATTAAATGAGTAACACACATAAAGTTCTTAACAGTAATAAAACCAGCAAAACCTAAGTGCTGAAAAATATGTCTGCTAGTATTATTATTGTCAAAACCAACCAATCAATATATGATATGCATTTTATTTTCTATATAGGTATTCATATATATATATGCTGCTGCTAAGTCACTTCAGTCATGTCCAACTCCGTGCAACCCCACAGATGGCAGCTCACCAAGCTCTCCCATCCCTGGGATTCTCCAGGCAAGAACACTGGAGTGGGTTGCCATTTCCTTTTCCAATGCATGAAAGTGAAAAGTGAAAATGAAGTTGCTCAGTTGTGTCCAACTCCTAGCGACCCCATGGACTGCAGCCCACCAGGCTCCTCCGTCGATGGGATTTTCCAGGCAAGAGTGCTGGAGTGGGTTGCCACTGCCTTCTCCGATATATATATATATGTATTCTCTTCTCAATATCTCTGATTCTGCTTTTGCTTATGGACTCACCAACACTGAAAGACTATTATGCCATACTTCACCAATATCAAAAGATACAGTTTTTTCACATTTTACCTTCTCTGCCTCAGGATGTTATCTTACAGTTGACAGCATGTCATGTTTTCATAGGCATAATTTTTTTTCCTAAGCAAAGAGTAATGATCCACCTTTCAAATGACAGTGTCTTAGGCTACACAAAATAGAATGCAAGCCTCTTACCTATTTCTTCCAGCTTCCATTCTGCTCTGCCCACCCCAACTTAACTCCAAATTCACTACTGCCAGTAGACTAAACAGGACTAAAGAAAAATTAATAAATTAGCTGAAAACATTCTAAAAGTGCATCTTAATTATAGTTAATAATTTCATCTTTATCATAAGCAATTTTATGGTAGTTGCATTTCAAGGAATTTTGAGAAAAAATATAATTAATCTTTACAGATTTATGCATGTATTCACCTATTCAACAAGATACTTTTAATGTTCCAGGAACTGGGCACTAGGGATATAGTTGTAAACAAGAGTCAAATCCCAATCCTCGTGGAGTTTTCATATTAATAAAAGGAGATTAAAAAATAAATAGTATGAAATCTATATCATATGATCATGCATGCTCTAGAGAAAACTAAAGCAGGAAGGGGGGATAGATTTATCACACTCCTGACAATCATGTTATGAGTTGACTCCCCTGCATGTGATAACTGCCAATATAATGATATATACATCTTAGAAATACTTCCTCAAATCCAAGATCTCAATTACACATTTACCCAGGCAATTTTAATTTGGAAAAGAAGGGGTAAATCTCAAAAAGCCTTGGGTTTACAAAACCCACAGACTGATCCTCTTTAGTTACCATGCTAAAAGGGGCCATGGTTACAGCTTCTATGGCCTTGACAAGTCTTTGCCTTTTATATTTTAGAAGATCATAAATGTTGAATGTGGGCACGTTTCAGGCCCATGACTCACTGCCACCTCTGCCTGCCTTTCCTGAACTCCCCAAAGAGCTACCCACTCTTTTTAAAGGGTTTCAGTCCTCTGCAATAGGTGCTCCCAGGTAGCTGCTATAACTCATTTCAACCTGGCCGAACAGGCACGAATACGCCTCTTTATTGTTAGTTTTATCTCCCCTTCAGTGCTTGGGAATACAGAACGATCTCTAAAAGTTTACGCTTTATTAACTTCATGAGCCACCAGAAAATTTCCTCCAGTATCATCAGGATAACTCAGCGCAGGTACCTTCAGGGTCCTAATATGATTCTCAGCCTCACTCTTTTCCTTCTTGAAGTGCTTCATCAGCTCCTGGATATTGTGTTCGTGTTTCGTTTTCACACTCTGCAGTGACGATGTGAGATCTTCTAGCTCCCTCTGGTGAATGTCTCTTTCGAGCTTTAACTGAGTAATGACTGTAGCTGTTTCCTCATCTTTAGATTTCGTTTGTGTCCTGAGGTCAGAAAGGTTCTTGAGGACCTCCTTCCTGGCTCTCTGTTCCTCCGCCAATTTATTCGCGAGGTCTGCCCGGATGGCACTCAAGTCCTTGATGGCCTCTTGCATCTCAAGAAGTTGAGCTTTGTCCTTGGTCTGGCTCTCCTTCAGCTCTGCAATCTGTTCCTCCAGGTGAGCTTTCTCAGCTTTCAACTGGCTTTGAATCCTATTGTGTTTTTTCAATTCACTTTCTAGCCTATGGATGGTATCCAGGGAATTCTTGACTTCCAGTTCAAGATCAGCTTGATGAGACTTAACATCACTTAGCTTCTGCTCCTTACAATGAAGCTCCTCCTCTTGAAGGGCACGCTTGGTCAGTACATCATTCAATTCCTTTCGGAGACTCTCTATTTGTTGCAGCGCTGCATAAAGCTGGCTTTTCAGTTCATCCTTTTCTTTTAGAATCTATCAGATTAGGAACAGAAAGCAAAAATTACTGTAAAATTCACCATATACACTGCCAGAAAACAAAATAAAGTTTAAGCCACAAGGAGAAGAAAATTTCATAAAATAATACTTTGTATTTTTTCTGGTTTTAAATAAAAAAATAGTTTTTAGGCTAGAAAAAGGCAGAAAAATACAATTGCTCTGAAGTAGTACCACACTGAGATATATGTTTCAGATTTTCATCACCAAAATGCATCAATCCATGATCATAAATAAACACTTAAAGGTAAGATAAAATTGAGCAGAAGAACAAGGGAAAAAAGACTCCAGTTATTATTTACCAGAAGTTAAAATAATACAATGTTACTTAAAATAACAATGATTTGCATTTCAATGGCACACTTTTTAAATGGAGAAACCTCAAAACAGATAGGGAAGATAATGTGAAGAAGAATGTAGATACAGAAAGGTTTTGGTATAATCAGTCATTGTTAATCAAATAATGTGATTTGATTAGTGACAAGAAACACACCAGTATGTAATGCAGAGGTCTTTAAGTTCAATAAAGGTAGAAATAAGGTTAATTTGAGAGTTGGAAAGGTTGGGAAGGGACTCATGAGAAAAGTCAAAGACCGAAAGGCCATCACCCTCTGCCAGCCTCTTTGGGGGTTAGGGCTATTGCTCAGGGACAAAGGCCAAGAACTAACCCTTTAATCCTCACTGTCCATCGATGCAAATGAAAAAGCCAACAGCTAAGGAAGCTGAAACTGTCCCCTCTCCCCCAACACTGACACCAATAGCATCTCCGTACTTGTTTACTGATGCCTACCATAGTTTGCACCCAGAAAAAAAAAAAATTAATATTCTCATTTTAGAATTAGAAATGAGTTAAAATGCAAATACTNCTGAAACTGTCCCCTCTCCCCCAACACTGACACCAATAGCATCTCCGTACTTGTTTACTGATGCCTACCATAGTTTGCACCCAGAAAAAAAAAAAATTAATATTCTCATTTTAGAATTAGAAATGAGTTAAAATGCAAATACTTTAAGACATTTTTATACTTTATATTCTGCACCTCAGTGTGAAACAATTCATGATAAAATAAGTCCATCACTTCAAAAAAATAGTCTCCTCAAATTTCTAACAGAAAGAAATTCTGTTAGAAAGAGAAAGAGCATGAAGCTAACATGAGAAACAATAAAAGGGAGTGATTAAACAGCTGAGCTCTGACCAGGAGAACTGGATTCTCAGCCCAGGCATAAGCAGTTCTATGGCCTTAAAGAAATTGTTTATCTTTATAAAGATAATAAAAGCTACATCATCGGGCTGTGATGAAGACAACTGGGAAGGGGGAAGTGGGAAGTAAAGAGAAGGGGCGGGATCTAAGTTTAAGGACAAACCAGGAGTCTCCAGGAGGTACTTATGGAAGACAGTGATCAAAACTGTGAAGAGAGGGGTTCACTGATAAACTACTGTTTCAGATTGAAAAGTCTCTAGAACACAGAGGAAAGAGTTCACGTCAGACAGAATTTAAGGCAGGAAATATGGCTAGAAATAATCATAAGCCTAAGGAGGATGTTGGAGAAGAAAATGGCAACCAACTCCAGTATTCTTGCCTGAGAAATCCCATGGACAGAGGAGCCTGGTGGGCTATAGTCCAGGGGGTCGAAAAAGAGCTGGACATGACTGAGTGGCTAAACAAGGGCAGATGTATTCTTTTTCTATTGCAGTGAAACAAATTCCAACAAATTTCATGGCTTAAAACACCACCACCCATATATTATCTCACTGTTTCCATAGGTTGTCAATCCTGGCAAGCAATTCTGCGTTCCATCTCCTGATGCTAAAATCAAGGTGTCAGCTAACATGGGCTCTTATCTGGAGGCTTTGAGGGAGAATCCAGTTCCAAGCTCATTCATGGTGTTGGCAAAATTTAGTTCTGTGCACCTAGGACATGGGGCCCTGTTACCTTTGCTAGCTTTGGGCCAGCTGTTTTTCTGAGCTTCGAAAAGCCATTCACACTCGTGGCTTATGGACTCCTCTGTCTCTGCAGCCAGTAAACATTCCACACCGAATCCTTCTCAAGTTTTGAATCCCTCTGACTTACCCTTCTCCCAACAATCAGAAAGATTTATCTGCTTTTAAGGGCCCCTGTGATTAGACTAGGCCCATTCAGACAAGATCCTCATCTTAAAATCAACCTTGCCACATAACGTCACCATGGCACTGATATTTCATCCATATTCTCAGCTTCCGGAAACTAGGCTGAGGTATCTTTGGCAGGTCACTCTATGCACCACACTAATGAAGACAAAACTGACGGAATCCAGCCTTGGCTGTAAGGCTAACATGAGGAGGGACCTGAGAAGAGGGGAGGCGGCTCAAACACAGTGATTGACCTTTGGAACAGATAACGTAGGCCCCCGGCCTTGAGCTATGAGACTTCCATGAAGCCCTGAAGACATCAGTAAAAATCGTGTACTTCAGATGAAGTTGTAGCAGATAAAATGTCTTTGATTGCAAAATACTATATTTATTTTTGTCACATGATGGGAAGAGCAGAGATGGAGTGTTTCAAGATGAGTCCTTCAAAGCTTGGACTCTACCACCCTCCACAGCTCTCCAGGTTTCGTCCTCCCCTTCAGTGCTCCAAGCGTTACATCAATTCAGGACAGCAGTGACAGCCTTAGGGCAGTCACAGACTACGTGGGTCAAGTCTGGAATTTCTTTGGCAATATACGTACTACAAGCTAAGTAACTTCTATTTTCTTTTGGTTAATGCTTGGCTAGAAGCCATAGCCCAAGATCTGTCTAGACATTGACTCCGTGTCTGAAAATGTCAGTGTCCTAACCACCACCTCAGTATCCTGGAGATTCCGGGGGGCCCTCAGTTGAATAACCTTTATCTTGAGGGAATTCAAAACAATGGACTTGGGTCTCCTTTGGTGAGAAATGCTGAGTAGAAGTGCCTGGGCCTGAGAAATCAGGCTTGTTTTTTTTTTAACCTCATTTAAATTTCTGCTAAATGTCCTACCTCCCTCTCTTACTTGGACTAATTTTAGCATAGATAGACGACTCGGCTTTTCCAACTCTGAAAGACTCCAAATTATCAGACTCAGTAAATATGGACTAAAGATGGCAGATTTTTGGTCTCCCAGTGCCCCAAGATCTTTCTCTCTGCTTTTAGACAGCCCAGTTTCAACCTGTGCTTGTCGTTCTCTTCTGGGAGTTTTCTAATGGCTGCAATAAGTATACAACAGACTCCAACATCCTAAAGTTTTCCTGAAGTGAAGTGAAAGTCGCTCAGTTGTGTCTGACACTTTGCAAACCCATGGACTGTATAGTCCATGGAATTATCCAGGCCAGAATACTCAAGTGGGTAGCCTTTCCCTTCTCCAGGACATCTTCCCAACCCAGGGATCGAACCCAGGTCTTCAGCACTGTAGGTGGATTCTTTACCAGCTGAGCCACCAAGGAAGCCCTGAGTCATTTACCTACTGGTCACTTAACACCATCCCCTGAAGCACATCATCAAGACCCAAAGGTATGACTTCTAATGGCTCAATTAATTATTTCCAATAGCATGGTAAGGTTTTCCAGCTTTCCCTTGAGAAAAGTCTGATCATCCCTGTCCTCCCCCTACTTCCTCACGTAGTTAATCATTTGTTTGTTCACTTACAGCTCCTTACGCCGAGAATTGATGTTTCATATCAGCTTAGATTTTTTTCTGCTACAAGTAAGAGAAAACTCCAATTCAAGCTAGCTTAAACTACAAGGTGATTTACCATCATTCCAAGCAGAACTGCTTCAGACACGATATGTCAGAGCTCTAGGTCCACTGCTCTGCATCGCTCTCAGCAACACCTTCCCTCCTAATGAGCCTGCAGTCTCAGGATCATTGCAGGACAGCCTCAGCCATATCTGATAATGTTCAGAGAAAGAGGACATCTCCCTCCTACTGTACTTTTTTTAGGAATGAGTAAAATTTTTCAGAAGGTCCCCAACAGTCTTCATAGTTCACCCTTCAGATGAAGAATAGTTCTTGATCAGAAGAGGGCTAGGCTAGATGCCTAGCAATTGGCCTACATTAATTTTCTTTTCTTAATGTGACGGAACGAATTGAGCTGGGGTCGGGGAGGAAACCAAGATCACTAGAGGAGCCAATATACATGATAGTCTATGTAAGTTTTGCTGGCACCACTCAAGAGCAGCAACAGAATAAGTAGAGAGTTAGGCAGATTCCAGAGTGAAGATCAGCAAAATGTGTGGGGTGGAAGTTCAGAAACTGAAGACGCCAGTGAACACGTCACCAGATTAGCTTTTCATGAAGTCCAGTCTGAGAGGGAAAAAAAACTGATTCCAAGAAACACTCGGTCAACCAATGGAATGTAGGAAGATGAAAATCCGATGGTAATAGTTAAAAGAGGAGAAATGAATAAAACTAATGTGGACAATTAGAGACTGAAATTTTAGAACTAAAGAACTGAACACAAATTACAGATGATGACAAAGTTTAGCCACAGACATTAGCTGCAGAGTGATTTGAAAGTCACTATACAATAGGAAGTTAGTGAAATATAAAAACACAGAGACCAATGGGCTGCTGACTTAAACTTGGAGATCACCAAAGATAATAGCAAAATTATGTGTAATGAAACAGGTTGAAGGGAATCCAGGCGTGAAAATTCTTGAGAAAAGTGGAGGCTTAATGGAGACATAAGTAGCAGTCAGGAAAAATGGGAAGGGAATGTTCTAATTGAAGACTGTTTCCATCGAAGAAGAGCTATAGCGGAAGATTATGAAAGAAGGATTGAAAATGGCTGGTGTGATGTCAAAGGAATGATACTGCTTAAACCATGGTGATTTATAGGAACAGGAATCAACTCCTCAAAGGCTTATCAAGTATGTACAGTTTTTTTCCTTTTCTTTTAAGGAACCAAAATGTAGACGAGAAAAATTTTTCAAGAAAACAAAAGTTATTTTTCTGCACAGAAGGAAACATGCAGAGAGACTGCTGGATTATACTAACATATCAGTACTCTAGCCTTTCTTAAATTGCTTACGACAAGACTGCATACACATTTAGAAAGCGTGCACTTTAGCACTGATCCTCCTTACTTTTCAACCATTAAGAAATTCAAATTTGAAAAGTTAGTATATATTACATACAGCTCTTCTATTTCCCTCAGCATGAAAGCAATACACAGAAGGAAAAGATGGCAATTTAAGATTCTCGAAGTCAACTATTATCAAGGAAAAAGCTCAATACATGGGCAAGTCAATTATCCTGCCAACTCAATAAGAAAAAAAACAAAACCTAAGAATCATTCCCATTATCCATGTTAAAAAAAAATGAATTTGGAAACATTCAGAAAAGCATACATTATGATCAAAACACAAATTGAAATTATTTTTCCTTATTATTTTTAAAGCACATATAAAAACTAATGATTTCAAAAGCACTTTAAAAGAAAAAAGGCAAAAAATCATAATTCTTGACTAGATTATCTATATCTATATATATATCAATACTAGGCATTCTACCAAATGTCATATCTATCAATAGAATGTTAGGTCATCTATGTATCTCCAAAGAATATCATGATTCCCTGATGTAACCAATCATGTCAGTGTCTTTTAAGAAAAATATACATACTGACCTGTCTAGATTTTTTTCTGCAATGATATGCTATTTGATGTGCCATATTCTTCAATAATTAAACAGTTTTGTAATACGATGTATATCTGACATCTTACCAAGATTCCATAACGTAATATAAAAAGCAGGAAAAAAAATAAGAGCAATAGTTAAGAGAATAAAAGCTTTGGGCTTTCTAATGAATTTTTAAGTGGCACATCTTAAAGCAGAAAATAAGCAAATCTGAAAAAAGATAGATGGAAGTAGGCAAGGAACTATTTTGAAAATACAAAGACTGCATCTGTTGAGCACATGAAAGGGTTCAATAAAGTTACTGATTGAGCAATTAATTCATTCTCTAAACTATAACGTGCTTTACTTGTAAACCAGTATCACTTTTACTTTAACATATTCTTCCAAATATAACCAGGAGTCACTTTTGGAAAGTTCAGTTCAGTTCAGTCGCTCAGTCGTGTCCGACTCTTTGCAACCCAATGAATCGCAGCACGGCAGGCCTCCCTGTCCATCACCAACTCCCAGAGTTCACTCAGACTCACATCCATCGAGTCAGTGATGCCATCCAGCCATCTCATCCTCTGTCGTCCCCTTCTTCTCTGCCCCCAATCTTCCCAATATCAAAGTCTTTTCCAATGAGTCAACTCTTCGCATGAGGTGGCCAAAGTACAGGAGTTTCAGATTTAGCATCATTCCTTCCAAAGAAATCCCAGGGCTGATCTCCTTCAGAATAGACTGGGGATCTCCTTGGTTGGAATTTTGGTTGGATCTCCTTGCAGTCCAAGGGACTCTCAAGAGTCTTCTCCAACACCACAGTTCAAAAGCATCAATTCTTCAGCGCTCACCGTTCTTCTCAGTCCAACTCTCACATCAATACATGACCACTGGAAAAACCATAGCCTTTATTAGACAGACCTTTGTTGGCAAAGTATTGTCTCTGCTTTTGAATAGACTATCTAGGTTGGTCATAACTTTTCTTCCAAGGAGTAAGCAGCTTTTCATTTCATGGCTGCAATCACCATCTGCAGTGATTTTGGAGACCCCAAAAATAAAGTCTGACAGTTTCCACTGTTTCCCCATCTATTTCCCAAGACGTGATGGGACCAGATGCCACGATCTTCATTTTCTGAATGTTGAGCTTGAAGCCAACGTTTTTACTCCTCTTTCACTTTCCTCAAGAGGCTTTTGAGTTCCTCTTCACTCTCTGCCATAAGGGTGGTGTCATCTGCATATCTGAGGTTATTGATATTTCTCCCGGTAATCTTGATTCCAGCTTGTGTTTCTTCCAGTCCAGCGTTTCTCATGATGTACTCTGCATAGAAGTTAAATAAGCAGGGTGACAATATACAGCCTTGACGTACTCCTTTTCCTATTTGGAACCAGTCTGTTGTTCCATCTCCAGTTCTAACTGTTGCTTCCTGACCTGCATACACATTTCTCAAGAGGCAGGTCAGGTGGTCTGGTGTTCCCATCTCTTTCAGAATTTTCCACAGTTGATTGTGATCCACACAGTCAAAGGCTTTGGCAAGGTCAATCAAGCAGAAATAGATGTGTTTCTGGAACTCTCTTGCTTTTTCCATGATCCAGTGGATGGTGGCAATTTGATCTCTGGTTCCTCTGCCTTTCTAAAACCAGCTTGAACATCAGGAAGTTCACCGTTCA
>SJYV01052401.1:632146-669306 GCA_006410875.1 Neotragus pygmaeus | reverse complement strand
CTTTCTAAGGCCCACTTGACTTCACATTCCAAGATGTCTGGCTCTAGATTAGTGATCACATCATCATGATTATCTGGGTCATGAAGATCTTTTTTGTACAGTTCTTCTGTGTATTCTTGCCACCTCTTCTTAATATCTTTTGCTTCTGTTAGGTCCAGACCATTTCTGTCCTTTATCGAGCCCATCTTTGCATGAAATGTTCCCTTAGTATCTCTAATTTTCTTGAAGAGATCTCTAGTCTTTCCCATTTTGTTCTTTTCCTCTATTTCTTTGCATTGATTGCTGAGGAAGGCTTTCTTATCTCTTCTTGCTATTCTTTGGAACTCTGCATTCAGATGCTTATATCTTTCCTTTTCTCCTTTGTTTTTCGCCTCTCTTCTTTTCACAGCTATTTGTAAGGCTTCCCCAGACAGCCATGTTGCTTTTTTGCATTTCTTTTCCATGGGTATGGTCTTGTTCCCTGTCTCCTGTACAATGTCAGGAACCTCATTCCATAGTTCATCAGGCACTCTATCAGATCTAGGCCCTTAAATCTATTTCTCACTTCCACTGTATAATTATAAGGGATTTGATTTAGGTCATATTTGTCCCAAAAACACAAAATGTGAGTAGACTGTCTTACCGTTGCCCTAAGGAGTTTTTCTGTTTCATTCAAAATTAAATATTCTTCAGAGGCATTATTCAGTAAGGTATTAAAGATATACTTTTTCCAAAGTTATTTACAATGTATTTCCATATCACAGACTTACTGGACACCTGAATTTGCAGTAAAATATCTGTCACCCTTTCTTCTTTGATTAACCATTGCTCTAACTGCGACATGCCGCATTAATTTTTAAGGCTTTTAAAGTGGAAATTACAATGCCTGCTGTGATAATTGTAATACTACCCTAACCGTGGCAATCACTTTAAAACTACTTCTTTGCTTACCATTAGCAATGCTAAGTGATAAAAATAATTTTAGCAGGAGTATTCTGGGAAGTGACTGTTTAACAATTTTTAATATTTAAAAAGCTCAATCGAGAAAACTCTCCTGGATTAGGATACTGTCTGATGACATGGACCCTTCTAAATTTCCTCTCATTAAGTAAAATCCCCAGATGGCTCTCAATCAGTCAATTTCCCCAACCACTCTTCTCTCTCCCTACCTCTGTTATAGGCAGACTCATTGAACCAATTGCCAAACCAGGCTGACAACAGAATAATTAAGGTAGACCAATTTCCTGGGATCAAATCAATTCAGAATCAAATCTGAAAGCTTCAGAAGGACTTTACCTTGGGGCAATGAGTCACCTATTAAGTGTCAGGTGGGTTAAAGTGAAAAGCATTCCACAGTCAGTGCAAAGTGATCACTTTCTCCATCCTTTATATGTCCAAGAAATTCATATGTAAAAATACAAGCATCATGTCCATGACAGCTCATCTGTCATGAAATAAGCATCCGTCATTCTTAAGTGCTGACAATTGATTTTATAGGTATACTAACTGCCCCACATTTTGCTTTCTTTTCAAAGAAAGTCAACTTATCCAAATGATTATTCTTCTGAAATAGAGTTGTTGACAAGTGACAAATGACAACGCAGAAGTAATAAACCAAGACTAAACATGGATAAAAATCAATCATGACTTCCCTGCTTATTATCTTATAAACATCTGGGTTTAGTTCAATGCAAAGATACAGTTGAGAATCAACACAGGAGCATAAAATCCATTTAAAATAACTGATTATACAAGAGAAAAGATGACGTTAAATGTATACACAGATCAATGAAATGCTTTTTTGTTGCTATCGAAGGAGCACAAAAGTCTTCAAGAGGCTTGAGATTTGACAATACGGCTCAGTGAGATTATCAATGTTACTCACTTAACTAAAATTACAGTTGCTGCCAGAAAATGGTCCAGCAGGAATGACTGCATCTTAAATGCTTCTTTCCAACCAATACTGAAGTTGAGATATACAAATAAATGAGATTTTAAAAATACATTCACTGAAGGAAAAGACATGTGATATTAAGGAAGACTTTGTGATTTTCTTCCATTTGGATATTAAAAAATAATTTCAAATTAGGGCAGGGCAACACACTCCCATGGACAAAGGAGCCTGGCTGGCTATAGTCCATGGGTTCGCAAAGAGTCAGACACAACTGATCAGCTTAGCACGGGGAGCTCTGGGGAACTAAACGCTAATAGACGATGAGAGTAGATCTGTTTCAAGGGTTAACCCTGCAAAGCCACAGCATGTTAAACTGCTACAAAATCTGTACAAAGATTTTATCTTTGGACCTTGAGACAGTCAAGACACAGAAACTCTTCTATCAAGAACCTCTTGATAGGTTACACACACAGCACAGCACTCAAGAGTCTGTTCAAAGGACAAATGAATGAATGGTTGGTCACAGAAGAAATCATTTCTCAGGAATGTGGCTTTTGTACCTGATTATTCTTGTCTGACAGTTGCTCGAGACTTTCAGATTGTTTCTCCAACGTGCGTTCTAGCTTCTTATGCTTAAGCTTCCATTGCCTAATGGACTCCTGAGCTTTCAGCTTCAGCTCCTCTCTCCTCTTCTCTGCCTCCTGTCTCAGGCCCTCGGACTGCTGGAACTCCAGAAGGTACTGCTCGGCCTGCTTGGTGGCCTCCTCGGCGTGCTGAGTCAGCTTCGTGATCTGCAGGTCAGCGTGCTTGTGTTTGGCGTCACACGTCTCAAAGTGCTTCTGGATCTCCTTCAGTTCATCCAACATCTCTAGCTGCTGTTTTTCCCTGTCCTCCAATTCACGGGTCAAATTCTAGGAATAAAGCATGTGAAGGATCA
This sequence comes from Neotragus pygmaeus, assembly GCA_006410875.1. NCBI lineage: Eukaryota > Metazoa > Chordata > Mammalia > Artiodactyla > Bovidae > Neotragus > Neotragus pygmaeus. The sequence goes on along the minus strand of SJYV01052401.1, from coordinate 666,496 downwards.
GGAACATGTTCTTGTTAACATTGGATGTGTAATATATCATCAAACAGGAGTCACTAATGTCATCAAATTAGCAATCCATCTAGAAAATATGATCCTTTCCCATGTATTTCATGATCATATTAATTGAGAGTAATTTGTTATAAAATATTTTCATTTTTAGACTACTTCATTATTTAAGAAGGAAAAATATGTTTTTTCCCCAATTGACTATCACTAAAACAGAAAGCTTCATTGATGAGAAAAACAATATGTATTACTTTAGCAAGAATCTAGTGTCTTGTACAACAAAAGAAATGTCAATGTTCTAGAATCTGTCAGATTGTCAGAGCAATTATATGCCATTATACATAATGCTTCACTTTCTGACAGCAAACAAAATTTTGTGATAATAAAATAAAAATCTGTAACAACAACAAAAAAGAACATTGATGATAGAATCACCAGTATAGACAATACTGTAATGTGAAAGTCCATTTAAAAGTGATAAATTACTTATAGATAGGTTATTTGACTGGAAATACATAATGTTATAAGTTGATGAATTTATCTCAAGCTTATACAAATCAATGAAGGACAGATTTTCAATTTATAAATGTAAACTTACATGGAATACTTACCTATTCAAGAAAATAACTTGAACTCTTAAAATCTAGTTTTTCTAAACCAGAGATAGCAGTGGTTTAGCCGCTAGGTCAGGTCCAACTCTTGCGACCCTATGGACTGTAGCCCGCCAGGCTCCTCAGTCCATGAGATTTCTCAGGCAAGAATACTGGAGTGGGTTGCCATTTCCTTTTCCAGGGGATCTTCCCGACCCAGGAGGGAGCCAGTTTCTCCTGCACTGACAGGCAGATTCTTCACCAATTGTGCCACCAGGGAAGCCCCCTCCCCAAACCAGAGTTGGTCAATAACACACTTGGAACTTACACTAAATCATCATCATGATTCAAATGCATTTTTAATTTGAGAAGAGTGAGCAAATATCAATTTTTTAACTTCAAAAATGAGAGTATATTATATGACATTTTATACAAATAAAAGAATGTTATCATCATTAACGTTAAGCCACTCTTGTAAAACTCTGGAAGCCAGTGAGACGTTCAGAAACAAGTACCTACAATGTATCTCACAAGCTGCTCCTTCTGAGCCTTAGTTTCAAATACCTGTGGTTACAAAAGTAACATGAAAAGGTCATATGTTCAAGTAAGATTGGGTTCAGGGAGCTAAAATGATTGTGAGCTGGACAAACAATAAAATATCACCTACATTGTACTGAAGTACCTATAAACAGACTGGAAATATTTAAAAAACCTCCTCTAACAGCAGATTATCAGTTCCACATTCAGCATCCCTCAACTGTGGCTCAAATCAAGTTAAATATAATTTCTCTCATGATTAAAGTCATGATTTAACATTATGGCAACATATAAGTAATGCCTTGAAAACAAGCGGTTTGCATTTGCTCAGTTTGCTAAATCCAATGCAGCTTGGAAGCGATGAGTCACTCCTTTATCCACCCAAACAAAACAGTAAAATGAGAACTGTGCACTTGTGTGGAAAATTCTAAAATGAGATCAGAAAACCCTAGTGATGGTGGTTTACCCTTTTGCCCTTATCTAAAAGTTTTACCACTATGCCAGAAATCAACTTTATTAAACAAGCAGTATTCAAGTGGTTTCTACATCAACAGAGAGATCCCAATTTTCCTCCCACAACAAAGACTTAGGAGAGTGGTTATGCTTCTGATGTGTTAGGCACATAGTTTATAAAAAGGTTAATAAGATCTGGCTTCAATACCAAAGAAGACAATAATTCAACTGGGGAGATATTCACACTAACAACTAAATTACAACAGTGGCTAGTACAAGGCACTAAAATATGATGGACAGTTATTTGCACAGGTCTATATTTTACAGTGTGACTGGGGAGGGTCTCTCTTAGGCGGTGACATAAGAGTTGAGATCTATATCAGTCCAAGTTCGATGGGTGCACTGGGACTCCCTGAGGGACGTGATGGGGAGGGAGGTGGGAGGGGGATTCAGGATGGGGGACACATGTACACCCATGGCTGATTCATGTCAATGTATGGCAAAATAACACCATAATACTGTACAGTTATTAGCTTCCAATTAAAATTAATTAATTTTTTTAAAAAAGAATTGCGATCTAAATGAAACGGAGCCAGCAATAATGGTAACAACAATAACGACAACTAGAACTAAGGTTTATTGAACAGTTAAGTTGGGCAAGGGATAGTACAAATGCTTTATAATAATTACTTCACTCAATCCCACGATAAAACTAAAGTAAGGCACTCTTATTATCTTGATTTGAGTGACAGTCAACCACCACTTGGAACTTGCCCCAAATCACATACCTAAGAAGTGAGGGCACAGAATTCAGACTCAGACAGTCTGAGTCCGGAGCCCACGTTTTCAACTCTTTACCAAGCTTTCAGACTTCCAGATGGACCCTAACTCCACATGTCCACAGTCACTCACTCCTATAGACCTATCCTCCTGGGGTTTTTGTTGTTGTTGTTTATTCAGAACTGTTACCTTTGAAGCAAGAGTATATCCAACCTCCTTTTCCCCTCATTATCTCCTCCTCTGGCTTTATCTACCCATCTGCCCAATTCCCTTTTCTCCTAATACATTTGCTCTTCATTGCCAAGAAGAGATGATACAACTTTTACTGGCTTGAGATCCAGGCTTTTTAACTTACTTATTTCGCTTTAGCCACTCTCCTGCTTACATCTCAAAGTCCTTTTAAACCTATTCATCTACTAAACTTGAACAGCAAAACCAACATCTCTGTAGGACCTAAAAAAAAAATCTATTTCCCATATCAGGTTACTGAGTCCTCCAAGGGAAATCACAAATGAGTATCAGGGGACGTGATGAGACACTGAAAGCCACCCTCGGCGCCCAGGAATTCTTCAGCATGCCCCTGCCTGGTCTGGTGTGCTCTCTCTGAACCTACCAGCTTTTTCACTCGCTGGGACATACATCATAACCTAGCTCTCCCCCTGAAAAATAACACTGAGGCTGTTGGGCAAGACACCTCCCAGATTTCCTACATGTACCATCCTGAATCTTCCCAGGGGTTAAGGAAAAGGGACCTTTCTTCGACAAATCAGCCTACCTTGGTTCCTTCCTTCCACATCCATCAAGGACTTCACTACCCCAGTTATGCCTTCTCTTTTCCTACTATATACTTCTTCTCTACTATTCTCATCTTTAAAAAAAAAAACTAATTTTTAAGTGAAACAAACAAAAAACCTTTTATCAATCTGACATGATCTTCTAACCAGCATCCTGTCCTTATTTGATTAAAAACTCCTGCAAAGAGCAGTCCACACCTGATGCCCCACAATCTTATTTCCAATTCACTGGCTCTGGTTTCCAGCCTGATCACACAATTAAAATAACTCTCATCAAGATGCCCAAAGATAACCTAGAGCCAAATACAGTGGGCTCTATAAATCTTTCCTACTATCTGTGTTGCATGTGACACTGCCAATCACTTCTTCTTATCCCCAAGTTTCTTCTCCCATGACTTTCATAACACACTCTTCACTAGTTCTCCTTTTTCTTTCATAACCTCCTTTCCTGGGTCTCTTCAATTATTGGCTTTTAAATAGAGATAATTGTACAGGGTTCTAGAATTAAGCATCATTCCATCTCTAAAATGTCTTTGGTAGTAAATAGGTAAGTAGGTAAACAGAGATCTAAGTGATTCCTAATTCAGACCCAGACTGATCTTAATTCCAGATTTTTAAATATCTAGTTGCATACTAACCATCTACACTTGATAATCCCACAGGCATCTTAATTTTAGCACATCAAAAAAGTGAATTCACTGGATGCCCAACTCCTAACAAAAAGACAGTCCTATTAAAATAGCAGTAAATCTCCACTGAGGAAGGGTAAAAATGGAGCTGGACTTGTGTATTTAAACACAGTGAAAGAGTCAGAAATAGCTGCTGTAGGAAAAAAGAAAATGAACAAGAGAGAAATGTTTAAAAGCTGACAAACAGAAGTAAGGTTACAATTAGATTGTCTCAAATTTACAAAGGACCCAACAGTAGATGAAATTCTTCAAATTTCTCCAGCAACTCTATTGAATCCAGAATTAAAATAAATCCAGCATTATTTATCCTCTGTTAATTACAGAGCAACAAGAATAGGTACAGGATTAATAAATGCAAGCCCAGGGCTTAACAAAATAAAGTCCTTTTGTTCTCACATTTTAAAACTGCAGACTTTCATATTAACAGATAACAGAAAATAATTCACTTTGAAGAATATGTGAAAACACCGTGGCACTAACTGGATGTGTGAGTGCAAGTGAACAGAAAAGAGTGGATCTTACTATAAATAAGGTGGCTATCACTCTTGACGGGAAAGTAGGTTTCAATCTGAACAGCATGAACACAGCCTCCAACTGCCCTGAGTCTGGAAACTATTGTTACTGCTTTGCTCCTGTCAATCTGACTGCATCATGCTTCAAGTAAAACTTATCAGAGAATTCCTTACTATATTCATTACTCATTCCTTGGTGAAGTCTATTCAGTCACTTTTTTGACATTCTCTTTAATCCATCTTCCTCAAAAAACCAATGAGAATCATCTAGTTATAATAAACATTTCTCCTTCATCAATCAGAAAATTATTCTATAGAACCCTCAAGACAATTCCTCCAATAAACACACACACACAGAGTACATGTGAAGCTTACACATACATCATGAATGCATGGATAAATGCTACCAAGGCAGGCACATGTAGTAAAAATTAGTATCCTCCTATGTACTACGTGAAACATCAACTGGAAAGCAATTTTATTATTTATTTCATTATGATGGTTTTCAATTCCAAAAATACCTTCATACATTCCTGGAAGCATCTTCTACCCTGAAGAACTTTTTAATATTTAAACTGTGTAAAATTATCTCAGCTACTAAACCAGGTGGTTAAATTTTATATCACTTAATTAACCCATTATTTATTTCCCACTGTATCAGTTCAGTTCAGTCGCTCAGTCGTGTCCAACTCTTTGCGACTCCATGAACTGCAGCACGCCAAGCCTCCCTGTTCATCACCATCTCTCGGAGTTCACTCAGATTCATGTCCATCGAGTCCGTGATGCCATCCAGCCATCTCATCCTCTGTCATCCCCTTCTCCTCCTGCCCCCAATCCTCCCAGCATCAGAGTCTTTTCCAATAAGTCAAATCTTCGCATGAGGTGGCCAAAGTACTGGAGTTTCAGCTTCAGCATCATTCCTTCCAAAGAAATCCCAGGGTTGATCTCCTTCAGAATGGACTGGTTGGATCTCCTTGCAGTCCAAGGGACTCTCGAGTCTTCTCCAACACCACAGTTCAAAAGCATCANCCACTAGCTTTGTTCGTAGTGATGCTTTCTAAGGCCCACTTGACTTCACATTCCAAGATGTCTGGCTCTAGATTAGTGATCACATCATCATGATTATCTCGGTCATGAAGATCTTTTTTGTACAGTTCTTCAAAGATAAGAACAAACCAAAGTAACAGAAACATACTTTTTACCAAGAATTCCTTCCAGCAGGAGGGAAAGGAAAAACTTGAGAATCCTATAGGGAACCTTTCAGAGTCTGTGGCTGGACCTGAGAATTAAGTTAACATAAGATAGATTAACAGGAGAAAATAATATGAATTTTATTTAATACTTTTATGTATACATAGGAGGCATCACAGCAAAAAAGAAGATCTAAAGAAGTGGTTAGGAATGAGAGCTTATATACTTGTTAATAAAGAATCTGTAGAGAGATTACAAGATAAAAGAAAAGGAATTTAATAATGGAAGAGTAAGTAGGAAATCTATGGGGAAAATGAATGGAAGATAAGAGGACTGATGCTGAAGCTCCAATACTTTGGCCACCTGGTGCAAAGAGCCAACTCACTGGAAAAGACCCTGATGCTGGGAAAGACTGAGGGCAGGTGGAGAAGGGGATGAGAGGGGATTGTGGTTGGATGGCACCACTGACTCAATGGACATGAGCTAAAGCAAACTCCAGGAAACACAGGACAGGGAAGCCTGGTGAGCTGCCGTCCATCGGATTGTCAGGAGCTGGACACGGCTGAGCCACTGAACAGCAAGGGTTAGTTTAGGTTTGTTTGTACAGATCCAGTTTGGCATCAACTCCCAGTTTCCTTGATGAGAATGCTCTTCTTTTCCTGGTACAGGGAGGGCACTTTCCTCGTGGGAAATACTGACTTTTTTTTAGGTACAACGAGGAGGTCACAGACCCCTTTTCTGCACCTACTGGTTCTCAAGCGCCCTCAGCTGAATAAAATCAATACACCAACATGCCATAACTTGGGGTAGCATGCTCTGATTTCCTTCAGGTTACACCACCAAAAAATTTACCAACGCTCCAATTTACTAAAACTTTATACATTTGAATGGATTTTCCTCTTGCCTTCTTCAGATGGGAAATATATTAATGGGTAGCTGTATTAAGGGTCTCAGGTTTGGTGATAGCTAAGGATTCACAGAACTAGAAGCATACAGTTGTACTTATGCTAAGATTTATTAGAGTGAGAAGATGCAAGGCAAAACCGGCAAAGGGAAAAGGGCACGCAGGGTAGGCCAGTGGAAACCAGGTGTGAGTTTCCAGGAGTCTCCTTCCCAGGGGAATCACACAAGACATGCTCAGTTCTTCCAGCCGTGGATTCTGACACTTGTGAAGTGCTATCTACCAGGGAAGCTCATTAGAGACTCGGTGCCCAAAGTTTTAATTAGGGGCTGGTCACTTAGGTACTATCTGCCTCGTGTGTGTGCTCAGTCACTTCAGTCATGTCCAACTCTTTATGACCCTATGGACTACTGCCCGCCAGGTTCCTCTGTCCATGGAAAGTCCCCAGACAAGAATACTGGAGAAGGTTGCCATGCCCTCCTCCAGGGGATCTTTCGGACCCAGGGATGGAAGCGATGCCTCTTATGTCTCCTGCATTTGCAGGTGGGTTCCAATGCCTAGTATTGTATACCAAAATATCAGAATCCTAGGAAGAAAGCAGATGTTCAGTAGAAACCACATTTTGTTTGTACAAAATGTCCAGGCACACTGAGCTACCTTCATTACTTAGGGAAGATTTCATATTAGTGCAGAGAAATGATTATTACTCCAGTTCCTGGATGCCAGACAAACACCTACCTTGCAAGCAGACCCTCCTGAGGAAAGCAGCCTCGGGTCTACTAACTTAGTTCCTCTCTTCCCAGTAGTAAAATGGCCAAAGGACAGACATAAAGGAAAAAATAAGGCCCTAAATAAGTTCTTAATTTAAAAACAATTAACTATAAGTAATACCTGTAAAATAATGCATATAGAAGACAGTAAAAAAAGAACACTCTCCCTCTAAAATTGATTGGCTTTGGCTGCCACTGGCTCCCTTTTTAATAGCTGCAGTGGTTGTATTCAAATTCTAAGAAAACTAGACAACCCATTCATATGAATAAGGCATTAAAACACAAATTAGACAAAAAAAAAGAGAGATTCTATTAAAAATATAACATGGATAGGACCCACCATAAACTCTAGTTTTAATGGATCACACATCTAAGATCATAATTTTATACATTTTGATTATTTGAAAGTGAAAAGTGAAGTCGCTCAGTCGTGTCCGACTCTTTGCAACCCTGTGGACTACAGCCCACCAGGCTCCTCCGTCCGTGGGATTTTCCAGGCAAGAGGACTGGAGTGGGGTGCCATTTCCTTCTCCAATTTTGATTATGAAAGGATATTTATTGCTTGAAATTACAAAAGTGGAAAAAGTGGATATGGTAGGAGAATAATGGAGCAAATTTACAGAATTAAGAAATCAGCTCTGTCTGGCATACAAAAATCTTTCCACCCACCTTCTTCCTATTTCTCATATTCGTGAAGAATTGTTAAGCCTACATTTAAAACATTTCCCATGAGGGATTAGGGACAAAAAGTCCTACACCTATGGTGTAGGTGGTAACAATGAGCATTTGTTCACTGATGTAACCAAAATACAATTAAATACAATTTCTCCTCTACTCTTAATTGACAGTCAACACACACAAAAATTGGGCACCTTAGTGAACATTTAAAAATGAAAACCTGGCCCCAAGTAAACCAGGGTACAGTAAATGGGTGTTCAGTCGCTTCCATCGTGTCTGATTCTTTGTGACCTTATGGACCACAGCCCACCAGGCTCCTCTGTCCATGGGATTCTCCAGGCAAGAACACTGGAGTGCGTTACAGTGAATAGTATAAATTTAAAATAAACATTTCCACATATAGTATTATGTACTTCATGTGAAAACTTTTAACAGTAACGAAAAAACAGGTAGACTTAAAAGCCTCAAAAGTAACACCAACAGAGAGGCAGCAGCATGCCATGGAAAGCACATGGCTAACCGACTTAAGTTCAAATCCTAGCTTTGCCAGTCTGTGACCTTAGAAGAACTGCTTACAGTCTGTGAACCTAAGTAACAAGTAAATTCATACAATGGACTCAATAACATCTACAGTACAGAAGACTGATGACCTACACGAGATCACTTAGACAAAGCATGTGGAAGAATCACTGGCACGCTTCAGGAGATCTTTTTATTACTATCTAGAAACAATGTTAGAATTAGAGAGGCAATCCAGCACATACCTTTTAGAGATAAGGAAACTGAAGGCAGTGGAAGATAAAGTGATCAATCCAAGATAAAGAGGCGAGTTTTCAGCTGAGAAAGGACTAGCCATGGGGTCCCTGCTATTCAAACTGATATTGATTCCACGTCACCATATTACTGGATAGCAACCAACCAATCTTTTTTAATAATTAAATAAATTGCCATGTTCCTTCCTAAGGCAGACACAAAGCCTGAACAGGAATCATACAATCCCAGATGCATAGATGTTTCTAGAACTTTTTTTTGAAAGAGAGACAAGACCCACAGGATAAGGTGGGTTAAAAGAGAACCAGGAAAAGTAATGAATGAGAAATACGGATTGAGGCAAACATGAGAGCCGGTGGGAAGCACCATGGTAGCTACAGGAACAGGAGTTAAGTCACTAAATTTAAGAGAACATATTCGGATTAGCAAGACCTTATAAAGAAGGAGATATAATATAAGGACACAACAGGCAAACTAAAGTGTGAAGGAAAAAAAAGACTTGGTAACTGGTGGAAAGGAAATAAGCACTTGTGACCCACGACAGCATGGGCAAGAGCCACAGAATCAGCGAGCCAGCAGAGGCTGCTCGCAAAGAGCAACAGCTCCACTTCTCACTTGCCCACGTGTTAAGGAACAGCTCAGCTTTTCACCTCCCCACTTGTATCTCTCACAAGCATACTATTACTAGCAAACTCACTCTTTCCCTGCACCCCCCAAAACAGTAATGCTCAAGAGGGCTAAAAAAGATGGGAAAATAAGTTGAGAAAGCAGGTTTGGGGGGGATGTTAAAATCCAGTTTGAGCTCTCAGTAGTTTTTGAGCAAGGGAGTAACATGATCAGATATGTGCTTGAGAAAGAATAATCACCAAAGGGCATTATCCTAACACTAGGATATTAAAATATTATAGCAACACTAGAAATAATTGAGGATCATCCTTTTGAAGCAGGAATGGAATTTGAGAACCAATTCTTCTCTCATCTGAGTTTAATTTTAGCAACAAATTTGATGGAACTGGTTTAAAACAGACCAGAACCAACTGTGGCATTTAAGAGACTAGAAAAAGAAAAGGGGAAAAAAAAAAAAAAAACTACTGTCAGACTTTTTAAAGAAAATACAGATATGTTTCTATTCAGTCCAATAAACACTTATGCATTCAGCAACAACCAAGCTGCCAAGACACAAAATTGAATCAGCAGCATGGTTCTATGTTTTACTATTCCAGATATCCATACAACTGAGTTGGGGAAACAGTCATGTAACCATTACTTGGATTTTGATATATGTGATATATGCAAGCAATTGTTTCTTCTCTATTTCAAATTTTGCCTCTCTTCCCTATTTGCGCTACCAAATATATACTTATGTTTCAATTTTCAGTGTCTTTATCTGATTATGTAATGGTTTCTAACAATAATTATTTGTCCAAAGGAAAGCCCCCTGAACTAACAACATTAAGAAGTGACAAAGGGAACAAAAGAAGGTGACTGAATGTACTAGACAGAGAAAGTGAGGGCAGGATGGGGAAGAGAGAAACAGAGACAGAGAGAAAATGAAGGCTCATGACAGCCACTCCCAAGCTGAAACATGGCCACTGCCACGAAGGCAAGAGCGGGCCCAGCATGCCTGTCCTGCGTGCCTTTGGCGCATTCCATCAAGAAAGACATGTCCTTAACATTGGTGTTGGTAGGGGAAACAGGGTTGAAAGGAGGATGAGTGAAAGTCGCTCAATCGTGTCCGGATCTTTTGCAACCACATGGACTATACAGTCCAAGGAAAGCTCGAGGCCAGAAAACTGGAGTGGTAGCTGTTCCCTTACTCCAAGGGATCTTCCCAACCCAAGATCAAACCCAGGTATCCCACATTGCAGGAGGATTCTTTACCAGTTGAGTCACAGGGAAGCCCAAAAATATTGGAGTGGGTAGCCTATCCCTTCTCCAGGGGATCTTCCCAACCCAGGCACTGAACCGGGGTCTCCCACATTGCAGGCAGTTTCTTTACCAGCTGAACTACCAGGGAATCTAGAAACAAGTGTGAAGAAGAGGAAAAAGATTAATAAGAGAATCTGATCAACAAGACACCTCTGACAAATATGCACAAATAAAGTGTTTCATAAGAATTCAAAATAATTTGTTCCTGTAATGTTTGAAAAACACTTAGGGGCAAGCCAAATAGAAATGTAATCACTTGTGAGGCTCATGCTTACTAATAAAAAATGCAATAGCTGTACATATACATACACACCTTTTAGTGTACTAAAGCAAACACATATACTATAAAATTACATGGTGTTATATCTCTTTTACATCTTGACACTGATGACAACTTCATTTTAAGCCTAAAATATTTTGGTTTAAAAACCCTTGGTTGGAAACACAGTGCTTAATTATAGTATTTATCATTTAAAAACACGTAAACCACAACAGAATAATCTGTTTTATAATACAGCTTCTAGAAACCCAATAGAATAAAAGTAGGAAATGTCTAAATATATCAAATCGATACACTGAAGCAAAAATTATCCTTAAGGCATAAAGCTCAATTCATTACAAGGACAAAAACAGTGACATTAAAGCTAATAAACAGCAAATAAGTCACAGGTAGAAAATCATTTTGAAATAGAATTCAATTAGTCATCTTTAATATGATGTGAACAAAGCATTTGTTCACTAATTCTAGTCTAAAATATGACTTCCTTAAAGCAGGGACAAGATAAAAGCGCTTACTGGAGAAAATAACATTATACCCAAAAGGAGTACAAACAGCCCAATAAGGAAGATGACAAGCTCAAATACAGAAAAAATAAAATAAAATTTTATATTTTTTGTTTTACTGAAATTAAACTCTATTCCAGCATTTTGGAATATGTTCATTTCCATGTGACCAGTTAATTGCATTTATACATGATTTAACTTTTTCTTGGGCTCCAAAAATCACTGTGGATGGTGACAGCCATGAAGTTAAAAGATGCTTGTTCCTTTGAAGAAAAGCTATGCTAAACCTAGATAGCATATTAAAAAGCAGAGACATTACTTTACCAACAAAGGTCCTTATAGTCAAAGCTGTGGCTTTTTCAGTAGTCATGTATGGATGTAAGAGTTGGACCATGAAGAAGCCTGAGCGCTGAAGAATTGATGCTCTTGAACTGTGGTGCTGGAGAAGACTCTTGAGAGTCCCTTGGACCACAAGGAGGTCCAACCAGTCCATACTAAAGGAAATCAGTCCTGAATATTCATTGGAAGGACTGATGCTGANCCATGAAGAAGCCTGAGCGCTGAAGAATTGATGCTCTTGAACTGTGGTGCTGGAGAAGACTCTTGAGAGTCCCTTGGACCACAAGGAGGTCCAACCAGTCCATACTAAAGGAAATCAGTCCTGAATATTCATTGGAAGGACTGATGCTGAAGCTACAAAACTTTGGGCAGCTGATGCAAAGACCCTGATGCTGGGAAAGATTGAAGATGGGAGGAGAAGAGGATGACAGAGGGTGAGATGGCTGGATGGCATCACCAGCTCAACAGACATGAGTTTGAACAAACTCCGAGAGATAGTGAAGGTCAGTGAAGCCTAGCATGCTGCAGTCCACGGGGCCACAAAGAGTCAGACACGATTGTGGGCTGAACAAAAAACTAAACTAAAATGGACAAAAAGCTAAAAAAAAAAAAAAAAAAAAAAGCCCTGCAAAGAAATTACAGATTGAATATAAGATTACCTATTTGTAAATGTGAGGTCTAACAAGAACTCAACCAGCATTCACTGAGTCACACAAGCCTAGGCTCAAAGGCTACGAAAGAAGAGAAGTGCAAGTCATGTTTCTCAACTAAAAGAAAAACCTGATTACTGCATTATTGGGTATGACCCAATAGCAGCCAGGCCCTAGCACTGCTTCCTAATAAACTCCCCTAATTCCAAAAGGTTAAAAAACCAAACGTTCAGTACTCCCTTGTGCTCAGTTCCAGGGCAAATTAGATGCAATGCAGAGAGACTTAGAATATGGAAGAGAGGAAGGGGCCATACACTTGCTAATGTGGGTTTCTGATGCTGGCCAGCCAGGTTATATGCTACGTGTCCTCAGAGGCTCAGCAGTGGCCAACTCTTTGCAATCACATGGACTGTTGCCTAGCAGGCTCCTCTGTCCAAGGGATTCTCCCTGTAAGAATACTTCAGTGAGGTGCCATTTCTTCCTCCAGGGGATCTTTCCAACACAGGGATTGAACCCATGTCCCTTACATCTCCTGCACTGTGGATTCTTTATCCCTAATGCCACCTGGGAAAGGTCACTAAAGATTTTAAATGTATTCTGTTCTGCAGTGAATCTCCCCCTTTGTGCTATCCATCCTTTCCTGGAAGCCGAGGCAGGCCCACATCTGCCAATATCATAGACAACTATTGTATAAAATACCTAAAGCAGTTCTATTTCCCACACTAAACTCTAACTGATATTATAAACTTTTGCCTTTACTGAGTAAACAAAAGAATAGATTTAATAGGATTTCACCTGAATTCCTCAGACTCTCAATTAAGCCATGCCCCATTCACCTCTATTGGGAAATTAGCTTGACATACTCTTGCATGTCTTGATGAACTCATTCATTTTAGGATAATTTAGGTGTTTTATGAACTGATACTGAGAGGACAAGTAACCAATTTTCCAGTCAGAAGACGTAAGGCAACTCTCTTGGAATAAAAGAACTCGAATCAATCAAAACAAGTGTGGTAGCCCCAAAATACACTTATATGCAGCTAAATTAGTCCATCACTCACTGGGATCATACAATTTAAAACTTTTTTTAAAATCATGATAGGTTGAAAGTAGAACGTACTGAATCATTGTTATTTTAATTCAAGCAAAACACATATGAATAATCTTTAAAAAGTGATTTGAATTCTCAATGAAGGATCAGTGACATAGGCCACTGTCATAACCATGTCACAAATAGTCATCCTTTAGAAATACAACCTTCTGTCTTTTCTATCATACTAATTTTGACCACATATATTATTATCAGATTCTTTTCATCCAGTGAAGCAGAGACACACAAAGGACATTAATTCCAAATAACAGGTTCCTCAGTCTTTCTCAGTGATTAAAAACAATTATTTCTTCACAAATCCCATGAGAACATATCTACTTCATACAAGTACAGTTTCTTTGTACTTTTTAATGAAACATGATACTAAGCTTAAGCAAAGTACTAAAAATAATGTTCAATTAATTAAACACATTCATTTCTTTGTGAAGAAATAAAATATTAACTTCTGTTTCATTAGCTGTGATGTTCACTACATGGACTGTTTTAAATATACATTTCTTCAGTGTTGAACCTAAAATACAAGTGGAATAATTAACATCTAGGCCCCAGAAACACACACTAGAGGAATTTTGATCCTGGAACACACATCTCAAAGTACATTTGTGTGTTCTTAATTTTGTTCATACTCTATTGGACTGATAATTTAACTCTGCAATTCTGGTGTTTAAAGTATACAGTTTGGGAAAAGAAGATTTGAATACAGAGAGGACAAAACCATTTGACTTTAAGCAGATTGGTATTTGGGACAGCTCTTATTAGAGGTGAAGCAACCTGTGACTACACACTTGCTATGAAATACAACAGGCCAAAGCAGGTATTAGAGAAAGACATTCACCTGTGACTTACCAATACTGATGTGGCAGCTGAGAGGATGAAGATAAAGTGCATATTTCAGCTAAAGAAATAGTATTCCCAACATTACATGACACACAGTGAAAAGAAAGTAAATATAACACTTAATTTTATTGCTCTACATCATTATAGAGCGTTCCAGTTTATTTAGAACAGATCAGATGCATTATCTTATACAAAACAATAACCTAGCGCAATTGGGAGAAATAAATTCTATTTTAGACAAGAGGAGAAAAGAGAAGGTAAGGAAAGCTAAACAAGATAAAAGAGGCCTTATTTCTTTAAATAAAGTAAATATTGTTTTAAACTAACCATCCCTTGAGACACCACCTCACACCCATTCAGGTGGCTACTATTTAAAACAGAAAACAAACATCAGAGAAACTGGAAGACTGTACTGTCGGTGTGAATATAAGATGGTATAGTTGTCACGGTGAACAGGGCAGTGGTTCCTCAAAGATTAAACACAGAATTAACATATGATCCAGCAATTTCTCTCCTGGGTATAGACCTCAAACTGGAAGCAGGTTTTGAAGAGATGCTTGGGCACCCATGGACATTTATAACCCAAATGTCAAAGCAAGCCAATTACTCAACTAATGTGTGGATGAGCAATATATAAACATAAGATGAATATTATTCAAACTTAGAAAAGGAAGACATTCTTCAATATGCTACAACACAGAAGAAACTTGAGGACATTATGTTATGTGAAATAGTCACAAAAAGACAAATGCCATGTGACTACACTTACATGAGGTATATAATCCCAGAAAGTATAATGGTCATTATCAGAGTTGGGGTGGGGGGGGAAATGGGGAGTAACTGGTTAATGGGTGTAGAGTTTCAGTACGGGTGGAGATTGAGATGGTTGCACAACCTGAAAGTATTTAGTGCCACTGAACTGCACACGGAAAAACAGGTAAGATGAAAAGTTTTCTGTTATGTGTATTTTATCACAAAAAAACAAAAAATAATATAATCGCCTTTTGAACTACAGGAGACATAGAGAAGAATGGCTCTGAGGGATGTTTCTATTATCAGCCCCTCAGTAAAGTCCCAAACCACAATCTTTCCCTCATACAGCCAGACCATATTCAGGCAATCAAAGTAAAACCAATGTGATTACTGTATCAATGAGAATTCAAGACGGGACTCTGAACCCAATTTCACACCTTCTAGTGAAACTGAAAAAGTCACTCAGTCGTGTCCGACTCTTTGAGACCCTGTAGACTATAGAATCTGTGGAATTCTCCAGGCCAGAACACTGGAGTGGATAGCCATTCCCTTCTCCAGGGGATCTTCCCAACCCAGGGATTGAAGCCAGGTCTCCCACACTGCAGGCGGATTCTTTACCACCTGAGCCACAAGGGAAGCCCAAGAATACTGGAGTGGGTAGCCTATCCCTTCTCCAGGGGATCTTCCCAACCCAGGAATCAAACTGGGTGGGGTCTCCTGCATTGCAGGCAGATTCTTTACCAACTGAGCTATGAGGGGAACCCCCACAACATCTAATCACATGTTAAATCACATTGGATCATAGAGAAAGCATGGGAATTTCAGAAAAACATCTACTTCTGCTTCACTGACTACTCAAAAGCCTTTGACTGACTGTATGGATAACAACAAATTGTGGAAAATTCTTAAAAGAGATGGACAAACCAAATCACCTTACCTGTTTTCTGAGAAAACTGTATGTGAGTCAAGAAACAACAATTAGAACCTTACATGGAATAACTGACTGGTTTAAAATTGGGAAAGGAGTACAACAAGGCTGTATATTGTCACCCTATTTATTTAACTCCAATGAAGAGTACATCATGTGAAATTCTCGGTTGGATGAATCACAAGCTGGAATCAAGATTCCTGGTAGAAATAAAAACCTCAGATATGGAGATGATACCACTCTAATAGCTCAAAGTGAAGAGGAACTAAAGAGCCTCTTGATGAAGGTGAAAAAGGAGAGTGAAAAAGTTTGCTTAAACTCAACATTCAAAAACTTAAGATCATGGCATCTAGTCCTATCACTTCATGGTAAACAGAAGGGGAAAAAGTAGAAACAGTGACAGATTTTATTTTCTTGGGTTCCAAAATCACTGCATATGGGGACTGGAGGTATGAAATTAAAAGATATTTGCTTCTTGGAAGGAAAGCTATAAAACACAGTGCTGTGCTAAGTCGCTTCAGCCATGTCCAACTCTTTGCAACCCCATGGGCTGTAGCCCACCAGGCTTCTCTGTCCCACGGGCTTCTCCAGGAAAGAATACTAGAGTGGGTTGCCATGCCCTTCTCCAATAAAAAACATAGACAACATATTAAAAAGTAAAGCCATCACTTTGCTGACAAAGGTCCATATACTCAAGGCTATGTCTTTTCCAGTCGTTATGAACAGATGTGAGAGCTGGACCATAACGAAGGTTGAGTGCCACAAAATTGATGCTTTTAAATTATGGTGCTGAAGAAGACTCTTGAGAGCCCCTTGGACTGCAAGGAGATCAAACCAGTCAATCCTAAAAGAAACAAACCCTGAATATTCATTGGAAGGACAGATGCTGAAGCTCCAATACTTTGGCCACCTGATTCAAAAACCCGACTCACTGGAAAAGACCCTGATGCTGGGAAAGACTGAAGGCAAAAGAAGAGGGTGACAGAGGATGATATGGTTATTACATCACAGACTCAAAGGACATGAATTTGAGCAAACGCTCAAGAGATTCTGAAGGACATGGAAGCCTGGTATCCGGCAGTCCATGGGGTCACAAATAGTCAGACACAACTTAGCCACTGAACAACAACAAAGAATCAGCCCCAGCATCAGTCCTTCCAAAAAAGAGCCAGGAGTGATCTCCTTTAGGATGGACTGGTTGGATCTCCTTACAGTCCAAAGGATTCTCAAGAGTCTTCTCCAACACCACAGTTCAAAAGCATCAATTCTTCAGTGCTCAGCTTTCTTCACAGTCCAACTCTCANACTAGTTTGCATTCCCACCAACAGTGTAAGAGGGTTCCCTTTTCTCCACACCCTCTCCAGAATTTATTGTTTGTAGACTTTTGGATCGCAGCCATTCTGACTGGAGTGAAATGGTACCTCATTGTGGTTTTGATTTGCATTTTTCTGATGATGAGTGATGTTGAGCATCTTTTCATGTGTTTGTTAGCCATCTGTATGTCTTCTTTGGAGAAATGTCTATTTAGTTCTTTGGCCCATTTTTTGATTGGGTCATTTATTTTTCTGGAATTGAGCTGCAGGAGTTGTTTGTATATTTTTGAGATTAGTTGTTTGTCAGTTGCTTCATTCGCTATTATTTTCTCCCATTCTGAAGGCTGTCTTTTCACCTTACTTATAATTTCCTTTGTTGTGCAGAAGCTTTTAAGCTTAATTAGGTCCCATTTATTTATTTTTGCTTTTATTTCCAATATTCTGGGAGGTGGGTCATAGAGGATCCTGCTGTGATTTACGTCGGAGAGTGTTTTGCCAATGTTCTCCTCTAGGAGTTTTCTAGTTTCTGGTCTTACGTTTAGATCTTTAATTCATTTTGAGTTTATTTTTGTGTGTGGTGTTAGAAAGTGATCTAGTTTCATATGTGTGTGTTAATTGCTCAGTTATGTCTGACTCTGCAACCCCATGGACTATGGCTCATCAGGCACCCCTGTTGATGGAATTCTCCAGGCAAAAATACTGGAGTGGGTTGCCATTTCCTTCTCCAGGGGATCTTCCAAACCCAGGGATAGAACCAGGGTCTCCCACATTGCAGACAGATTCTTTACCATCAGAGCCACCAGGGTAGCCCAATTAATATAATAACTGAAATAAAATACATATTGTAGGGAATCAACTGCAGATCAGGTGACACAGAAAAACACATAAGCAAGACAGCATGGTTGAAATAACTCAATCAGAACAGCAAGAAGAAAAGCAATTTTTAAATGAGGCTTAAGTTTAAGAGACCTCTAAGATAACATCAAGCATAATAAAATTCAAAATTTTAGAGGTCCCAGAAGGAGAGGAAGAAAGAAAGAGGCAAAAATGAATTTGGTGAAACCATGGTTGAAAATTTAACCTGTAGGAAGAAACACATATCCAGATCCAGAAACAAAGAAAATCCCAAACAAAATGAAAGAGATCTATGCCAAGACCTACCTAGCATAATTAAAACAGCAAAAGTTAAATAGAGAATTTTAAAGACAGTCAAAAAGAAAAAGAAAAACTGGAGTGTCATCCAAGGGAAGCCCCAGAGGCTATCACCTATTTCTCAGCAGAGACTTTGCAGGTCTACAGGGAACGGCACAGTATATTTTATTTAAAGTGATGAAAGGAAAAAATATCTACAGCCAGTGATATTCACATGGCAAAGTTATTCAGAACTGAAGGAGAGAAAGTTTCCCAGACAAGCAAAAACTAAAAAGAGTTTAACAACAGTAAACCAGCCTTCCAAGAAATGTTAAAGGAACTTCTTTAAGTGGAAAAGGAAAGGCCCTATAAAGATAGGGAAAATGAATGAAAGGAAGAATGTACTTTACTAGGAAAGTAAAAATTTCCTTTACTAGGAAAGGAAAATACACAGTAAAGGCAATGAATCACTTAAAAAGTGAGTGAAATGTTAAAAGACAAGTCATAAAAACAAACCCATAGATACAGAAAACAGACTAATGGTTATCACATGGGAAGGGACAGAGTTGGGGTTGGAGGCAAAAATGGGTAAAGGGGATCAAATGTATGCTGATGAAAGGAAACTAAATTTTTGGTGGTGAACACAAGTAGTGGAAAGGAGGAGAAATATAATGTGGTACACATGAAACTTATACAGTATTATGAACCAACATTACCTCAATAAAATATAAAATTTTAAGCCAAAAAAATTAAATTAAGTTGAATTAAAAAGTCACAGGGATATAATATACAGCACAGAGAGAATAGTCAATAATACTATAATTAACATGGCATGGTACATCATCTATAATAACATAAAAATCACTATGTTGTACAGCTAAAACTAATATAGTATTCTAAGTCAACTATATTCCTATTTAAAAATTAATAAAGAAATAAACATGCAGAGGCTTTGTAAAGAAAATGTCACTGTTTCATTATCTTTAAACATGAACCTGAAACAAATCTAAAATATATTTTGTACTGATGTACTGACAAGATAAAAGAGAAACTTAAGACGGCAGTAACATTAAATATTTCCTTTGGATTTTATAAAGTTAGATACTTTTCACACCAATTTTCTACCTGTCATTATAACTTAGGAAATTCTTCAAATGTGACTACTCATTACAATTAGAACACAACTTCACTAACAACAACAGATACAGAGAAAGACATATATATCTAGTTCCAAATGTGTCCTCCATGTTTGCATGGATCTAATTTACATAATTAAAATGGGAATTAAGCCATTTTCTTTTATTAAGTTCTTTCCTTTGATTTTTTAATAGTTTGTGATAGATAATTACTTTTATCTAGCACCACTTGTGCTAGATAAAAGGCAAGTAGGAAATGGGAGCTGCCTAGTTACACTTCACTCATCATTCATGACTGCTACACAACTCTTCATTGATGGGGGCATCGCACCTCTACCTCACGCAAAACAGCTAGAGATTCAAAACTTTTCTGTTTCCAAAGAAAAAAATATCAGTAATACCTTATTGCTATGCCTTTTGCCAGTTTCACTCCTGCCCCTCTCCTCCACACCCACCACAAATAACTGTGGTTCCTTGAGAGAAGAAAGACCCCTTCTGTCTGAGGGAAGGGCTCAACTGCTAGTGGAAGAATATTTTCAGGTTTCATAGGTACCCTGGCTTTGAGGTCCAAATGAAGAGAAATGAGTCCATAGAAATTTATCTATGTAATTAAAGTAACCATCTAGATAACTTGACATTATCTCCACCCAAACTTGAGTTCGTAAAACATCACAATCTTTATATTAAAATTTCACTAAGCAATGCTATGAAATAAAACTAAAGTCTTCTAAACATAGCAAAGTCACCTCTACTTGGGCTGCCAAATGTACTTTCTCCTTGTCCTTTCGCTCCAAGCACCGCTTCACTTCCTCTAACTCAGAAGCCATTGCACTGAAGTTCAGCTGCACTCTCAAATCTGACATCTGCTTCTCCAGATCCTCTCGCTCAACCCCTTAAAAGAGAAAATGTAAAGCGTGATGGTTGTTCGTTATTCACAGGATAATGTACTCTCAAATGGTAGGCTTATTAATATTAACTCTACTCTATACAATCCACTTATTAAATGTTGCTGTCACCAACTCGCCATTCTATTATTTCAAGTCTTACACAATTTTCTAAAATACACAGCTACGTCATCCAGTGTTATCCCATTTTGATACTGTACTTGGACTGCTATCTGATTTCCAGTATAATTTATTTCAGGAAAATTCTATGCATTTTTCTTTAATTTGCCTTATATCCCTATATTACCCTCAAACTCTAAAACAAAAATACTGAAAGAATTTTCAACTAAGCTTCTACAGCTTACTGAAGTTACTGAAGTTCACACAACAAAATGCTTTCCTTGCAACATAAGCAAAGGAGGCAGCTAAATCTTGATTGTGTTCTGACCTTTAACTTACTAGTTCTGGAGACAATTACCTACAACTGAACAATATAAATTGACATAGTATGTACTTTTAGTTCAGTATGAAATATTTGGTATATGATGAAAAGGGCACTGTAACACCATCTTTTTCAAAAATAAATAACAGGAAAACCCTTTTCTCAATGAGCTTGCATTCTAAGAACAGGAAAAGGATATAAATAAAGTACTTCTATGAAGTTAAGATGTCAAAAACTGGCCCATATACTCTTTTCTAGTACTTTCACTTCCAGAAAATGAAAGAAGGAAGGAAACACTAGCAAATATAATTTACAGATCATTCATAAGACACATCCAACTTCAGAAATATTAAACTGTCAAAATTGTACAGTGTGTATGAAAGATGCATAGGTATTTTAACAGTGATAAGAGGACCCTCAGATACTATACAGATATTTCCCTGTATCTGTATAATTTCTGTATAGTAAATGGTTATCATACAATATCATTCCAAAGGACAAAATGATTAACTCTATCTCAATAAGAAACTAAGGTTTAAAAGTTAGTTCTGAAAAATAGATTAAAAATTTCACCTAGCAAAGCAGACAAAGCTGAGTTGATATTTCAGGGGAAAGAAACAGCATAAAGCACCAAGCAACAATATTGGATTTCATATTCAGGTAACTACAAACATCATGTTCTACATAGCTAATACTTGTGAGAAGGCGAGTCAGTAGAGTCAGCAGTCATGCGCTGCCAGGGAACTTGGAAATCAGCCTACAGACTAAGAGTTAGCAAACATCTTCTGTAAAAGGTCAGACAGTAAATACTGCAGCTTATACGGTCTCCATAGCAACTACTCATCTTTGATATTATATTACAAAAGTGACCTGGACAATGCACAAATGAGTGAGAGGAGCTGTATTCCAATAAAGTTTCTTTATTCAAAAACAGGAAGCAGTCTGGATTTGGCTCATGGGCCATCCTTTGCCCACTCCTGCTAGATCATCAACCTGAAAATATGCATATTTTTATGTATAAATGTACTTATTCATTTGAAAAATACACGTATCCATTCATCTTAAAAACTTTTATAAGTTTATTAATATATACCCACGTGTTCCAAGTCACTTTAGTCATGTCCAACTCNAGGAAACCAGAATTGAAAGAGACACATGTACCCCAATGTTCATCGCAGCACTGTTTATAATAGCCAGGACATGGAAACAACCTTAAAAACTTTTATAAGTTTATTAATATATACCCACGTGTTCCAAGTCACTTTAGTCATGTCCAACTCTTTGTGAACTCATGTACTATAGCCTGCCAGGCTCCTCTGTCTATGGGATTTTCCAAGCAAGAATAATGGAGTGGGTTGCCATGCCCTCCTCCCAGGAATCTTCTCCAACCAGAGATTGAACCCACGTCTTTTATGTCTCCTGCATTGGCAGGCAGGTTCTTTACTGCTGAGCCACCTGGGAAGCCCATATAAATATGCATATGTGTGTGCAGCTCTCTCTCTATAGTACCCACCTATCTATATATAGACCTGGACATGTTTCATGGTATATATAATATCAGTATATACACACATATATGCAAATTAATGTTAGTATAAATATTATACAACTTATGAAGATTGTATATGTATATAAACATACACATATATGTATTTTATAAAACACATCTGTGTATTTGATGTGGAGACATAATATTTTGATATGTTTTACACATAAAATAGCAGTAGTAGCATAGTGTTAGTTGCTCAGTCATGTATGACTCTTCGTGACCCCATGGATTATAGCCCACCAGGCTCATCTGTCTATGGGACTCTCCAGGCAAGAATACTGGAGTGGGTTGCCATTTCCTTCTCCATAGGAGCTTCCCAACCCAGGGATCGAACCTGGATCTCCTGCATTACAGACAGATTCTTTACCATCTGAGCTATAGGGAAATTCCTAAATAAAATACTAAAGTGTAGATATATATAAAGGTATAACACATATATGCATATATAATGAAACATTTATAAAAATTAAAATACTTAAAACACAAAGTATACAACACAAATAGTGTTAGAGACACTCTCCTCCTAGAGGATTATCTCATACGCTCCATTTTAAAGAATTCTTGCTACAAACGCTGATGGGTCGGTAGAGGAGAGCAGTTA
This sequence comes from Neotragus pygmaeus, assembly GCA_006410875.1. NCBI lineage: Eukaryota > Metazoa > Chordata > Mammalia > Artiodactyla > Bovidae > Neotragus > Neotragus pygmaeus. Next base: position 643,438 of record SJYV01052401.1, on the reverse strand, counting down.
AAGAGTTCAAGCCTGGAAAGAAAAAAGATTTGGCTTGCTACTTCCCTGGTGGTGCAGAGGTTAAAGCGTCTGCCTGCCATGTGGGAGACCTGGGTTCAATCCCTGGGTCGGAAAGATCCCCTGGAGAAGGAAATGGCAACCCACACCAGTATTCTTGCCTGGAGAATCCCATGGACGGAGGAGTTTGGTGGGCTACAGTCTACGGGTCGCAAAGAGTCGGACATGACTTAGTGACTTCACTTTTCCCACAAATGTGACTTTAAGCAAGGAATTCAGTTTTTTTGTTTCTCAGCCTTAAAAAAAAAAATCATTAAAATGGAAATAAGAGTNGTTTGGTGGGCTACAGTCTACGGGTCGCAAAGAGTCGGACATGACTTAGTGACTTCACTTTTCCCACAAATGTGACTTTAAGCAAGGAATTCAGTTTTTTTGTTTCTCAGCCTTAAAAAAAAAAATCATTAAAATGGAAATAAGAGTATCCTTCTCATAGAATATTTCTAAGAACTAAAAGACATACTGTAAAATGAGTAGCATGATGCCCTGTAAGAACTCAATAAATTATGAGAGGTTTTAATCAAGAGAATAACATGACAGGTTTGTGTCTTAGAAGGGTCCCTTTTGTAGCAGGACAGAAGACAGATTACAGACAAACTAGCATAAGACAAGTTAAGAGGGTAACAGAGATGAGATAACACATGCCTGAACTGGGTTAGTGGGAATACGAAAGAAGCCACTTCAAGAGCTATCAGGATCTTCAAACAGACAGGATATTGAGACTAATTAGATGGAGGGGAGAAGTAAGCTCGGACGTTCTTTGTATTTTAGGCTTATCTGGATAAAGAAACATTCGACCAGTTAAGATAGGAAATAAAAACGGGTTTGGAGGAAAGTATGAATTCAGTGGTAAACCTGTTCCTGAGCATGCTGGAACAGCACAGAGACACCCAAGGAGCACCCCCATCTGGAGGGCTGGAGGTCAGGAGAGTAAGAAGAGCTCCCTTTAGGGATCACCCTTTCTAGGTGATAGCTAAAGCCTACGATTAAATAACAACCCCAGGGGAGAAGCACCAAGTGAGAAAATCCATAAACAGGATTCTAGAACACAGCAACATTTAAAACCCAAACTGGAAACAAACAGAAGAGATTCAGATGGAAAGACTGAAAACAACTAAGACAGATGAACCAGGAAACAGTAGGAACAATCAGGTCAGTGGAAGAGCTTTAAGGGAGAGGAAACAAATGGGAAACAGCTAAGGCAAATAATTAAAAATTCCTCTGAATTTCACAGAGGAGACCACTAGTAAACTAAGCAAAGTCAATTTTAGAAGCAGAAGCGGAAGTCATTTTGCAGTGGGTAGAGGAATAAACAGCAGGCTGAAGATGACAAGTGCAATTTCTTACATAGAATTTTTTTAAATAATGCAAGTATTCTATAAAGATGAAAACTCTAGAATTATTAAAAGAAGGCGAAAAAGTCCATTGCCACAAGAATAAGAGAACTTTAAGATTTTCATTAAGCCTGGTAGGTAGTTTAAAAAAGTGAGATTCTTTGAATCCTCAAAGACACCAAAAATAACTAGATTTTATAAGACAACAAAACATATAACAAATGTACCACAGAATCTTTTTCCAAACAAAATGAGAATTCCTATGTACAACTTCATGAAAATGTGGTAAATAATCTTATTACTATATTTTACTTTTAAAAATAAATTCTAAAGTTGTTCAGTGGCTAAGTTGTGTCTAACTCTTTGCGACCCCATGGACTGTAGCACACAAGGCTTTCCAGTCCTTCACTGTCTCCCGAAGTTTGCTCAAACTCATGTTCATTGAGTCGGTGATGCCATCCAACCATCTCATCCTCTGTTGTCCCCTTTTCCTCCTGCCTTCNTGGACTGTAGCACACAAGGCTTTCCAGTCCTTCACTGTCTCCCGAAGTTTGCTCAAACTCATGTTCATTGAGTCGGTGATGCCATCCAACCATCTCATCCTCTGTTGTCCCCTTTTCCTCCTGCCTTCAATCTTTCACAGCATCAGGGTCTTTTCCAACGAGTCAGCTCTTCGCATCAGGTGGCCAAAGCATTGGAACACAGCATCAGTCCTTCCAGTGAATATTCAGGGTTGAGTTCCTTTAGGATTGACTGATTTGATGTGCTTGCTGTCCAAGGGACTCTCAAGCACCACAATTCGAAAGCATCACTTCTTCAGCACTCAGACTACTTTATGGTCCAACTTTCACATCTGTACAAGACTACTAGAAAAACCACACCTTTGCCTATATAGACCTTTGTCAACAAAGTGATGTCTCTGCTTTTTAATACACTAAGTTTGTCACAGCTTTTCTTCCAAGCTTCTGTCAAAAGATGCTTAAATTACAATACCACATGAAACTCAACTGAACGTAATGGCATACAAATATGTTAGGATAGGTATGTCAAAATATGCCATTTTCTGATAGATTCAGAAGATTTTCTGGTAATGTAGGGATTTTAACTTAGGCAACATATTGGGTTAAGTGTAGGGAATCTAGGGAATTTATAATATCAAACACTTTCTATGGTAATTTAGGCATTTGAGTAAAATGCCTTGATATTTAAATGATTTAGAGCAGAACAATCTTTAGTAGTCCGTTAGAAAACATTATAAAATTTCAATATCACCATTTCTGTTAAACGCAAAACTTTCCAAAAGAAATACATCCAGAGCAATAAAATTCTACAACCAAAATCAACACCTCTACAGAAAAAACATTCTAAAGATTTTCAAACACAACGCCTTTCTAATCAACATTAAAAAAAAGCCAGTCATATGGTTCATGACCACTTCTACAATCTGATTAATTTTTTTCCCGAATCTCCAGGTAACAAAAGAAAGATAGAATATTAATTTATACTGAAAACCAGATTAAGAGAAAGTGAAAAGCATAGGGATTTCCAATTTAAGTACAAATACACACACATAAATACATTCACATGTGTGTGTGTGTGTGTGCATGTGTGCATATATGTATGTGCATGTATTTTTTTTAAAGCAAGAGTAACTTTTTATTTCAAAAATCAAAGCAAAATTATCATCCAATAATGAGATAAGCAGGTCTGACAACTGAAATGGGTTTAAAAATCAAGCAGAGAAGACATTAAAACTGGACGCTAATATCAACAACAAGCAAGTGAAATCTGAAATTAAACACACAGTGCTATTTACATTAGCATCCCCCCAAATTAAATGCATGCATGCCAGTCACTCAGTGAGGTCCACCTCTTTGCTACCTCATGAACTGCAGCCCACCAGGCTCCTCTGTCCAAGGAATTTTCCAGGTAAGATACTGTAGTGGGTTGCCATTTCCTACTCCAGGGGATCTACCCAAGCCAGGAATCAAATCCATGTCTCCAGAGTCTCCTGCATGAACAGGCAGATTCTCTACCACTGAACCACCCGAGAAGCCCAAAAATCAAATACTTAAGAATAAATCTAACAAAATCTATATGATGAAAACTACCAAATTCTGATGAAAGAAATCAAGGATGAACAAAATAAATGGAGAGATAATCCATGTTCATGGACAGGAAGACTCAATATTGTCAAAATGTCAGTACTTCTCAACTTCAGCAATAGATTCAACGCAAGCCAATCAAAATCCCAGCAAGTTATTTTGCGTATATTGACAACCTGTTTCTAAAGTTACAAAGAGCGGCAAAGAATCCCAAATATCAAGAGCAACAATGAAAAAGAAGGAAAGAGTTGGAGGACTGACACTATCCAACAAAACAGTGTGGTACTGGCCAAAAAAAAAAAGACAGGTAGACACCTGGGACAGAACCGAGAGGCCAGAAGTAAACCCACATAAAATAGTCTACTGGTCTTCAACATAGAACAAAAGCAATACAATGGGGAAAAGATAGTCTTTTTAAACAAAGGACACTAGAACTGAAGACTCACATGCAAAAAAAACTGAACCTGGACACAGAACTTAAATCTTCCACAAAAATTAATTCAAAATGGATCACAGATTTAAATGTAAAATGCAAAATTATAAAACTCTTAGAAGGTAAGAGAATGATGTGCAGTTTGGCAATGACTTTTTAGATATAACACCAAACTCACAATCCATGAAACAAAGAATGAATAAGCTGGACTTCNACCCCTTGTCCAGAATTCCCTTTGAACAGTACCTTTCCTGTGGTCAGACCCCAGCAGCCACTGTCTGTACTTTCTGAACTGGAATGACCTCCTTCTGACACTGTCCCTGTTCGTGCCAAACCCGCGGTGAGACCAGGAGGGGCGTTTTCTTTTCCCTTTTTGGACGCAGCATAGCCAACACTTTGCAGCAGAAATCAAATCTAAAACAAAAAGGAAGGACTTCTTGAATTTCTTTTAAGAAAGACCAAAACAAAACCATGCCAGACTTGAAAGTTCATTGGAGGGACTAAATGGAAGAATCAGAATATCCTGGAGGCTGGCAGCCACACTCTGGCCCCGAGACCGGCCTGAGGAGTCACTTTGGAACTCACCTGCCTCCGTTTTATTTTGTATATGTAAGGGTTTGACCTAAAAACGAGCTCATGTGTACACATTAGGGACATCTGTGAGTCTGCTCACCCCGTACCTGGTTTGGGTCTTAAGATTACCTAGTCGCCCTCACGGCGTCATCGTCTCAAAACCGAGCGCTCCACTAAATGGTAGATTTGCTGTTGAAAACCCTACAATAAGATTGTTTTATCTGTACATTTTTTTTTCAGATATTTAACTGTATAAAATGTTCATTTTACACGATATTTAATTAAAGTATTTCTTGTCTGTGAATTTCACTTCGGGTAACTCGATCTGTTTTGATTGTTAGAACGGCTGGCTCAACATGCAGCGCTGACATTGGGTTGGGGGGTCGTTCGCGTACCCTGAATTCCAGAGCGCTCTCGGCCAAGATAATGACAGTTCGTACAGGAGCCTTCTCCAGGGCTATCTGCCCTCAGATGCCCATCTGAGCTGCACAGAGAGGTTGCTGCTGGGATGCAGATGGCGCTGGTCCCGGGCTGGCAGTCTGCAGCCCGCATGCCCCCCGGAACATCTGAGCGTGGCTGGGTGGGACCCAGGGCCACGGCGGCCCATAGACAGCCTCGGAGCTCGCGAGGGCTCGGCCACCCCCGCCCCGGGCCCAAGCCCTCCAACCTCAGCCCCTGCTCCTGAACTGGAGGCCTGGCGGTGGAGAGCCGGGGCTCGGGACATGAGCTCCTGTCCCTGTCCTCAGGCTGGGACAAGGTCCAGTGCGAGGCGCTGTGGGCAGACACCAGGGCGCCCTGAGCCCTGACCGAGGGCACCGGCATCAAGGCCAGGCCCACGGCAACGTGTGGAGATGCTGTGTGCAGCNGTTAGAAATCCAATGCCCTTTCCCAATGTATGTAAGATAGCTATTTCAAGCTGCTGAACTTTAAATATCAGAAGCACCAAACAACTATTATGGACTAACAGGCTACAATATGTTATGTTTTAAAATTAAGCCTTATCTCTGGTTGAAAGAAAGCAGGTAGCATTTCGAAAACGAGAATATAAGACAATGACGCAGTCAAGGGAACTTGAGCTACAAAGGCCTGTCTTGTGTGTTTCACTTCCTCCTTCACTCTCCAATGCCTCCTCTAACAAAATAAAGCTCCTGGGAAAACTGCATCTTACCCATCCAGTCTCACTTTTACACCAGTTATGCTAAGAATTGGAGCAGCAATCAGCAAGATACACTGTCACAGGAGGAACTTGGGCGGGTGCTTTGTGCTGGCTTTCTCTGAATCTTCCTGAAAGGATTTCATCTTTTGCTTATGTGTGCTAACATACATTTTTTAGGAAAAAAAATTTCCTAGACCTGAATTTTTTTGCCCTTTCACAAAGACATTTAATAGGGAAAGAGACTCAATCCTGATTTAATGTAAAAGCAGATTATCATAGCTTGCATACTTACCTGATGCAAAAGTGTTTCTCTGCTGCCTTCTGACTGATTCAGTAACCTTCGAGATAGCTCCAATTCTTGTTGAAGCTAGAGTTTCATCAAAGGATAAGGAAAAATGTCCAAAGGGGCAGAAGAAAACTAAATTATTATAGGCATAGTTTAAGAGGAGAAAAGTGAAAAGGTTTTCAGACTTTTACAGCTAATATAAAAAGATAAATATCTTGAGATAAACACATATCAATGTTCCCATTAAAATAATGGTAATTAAATAACTAAAACTGAACCAGACCAGAGTGCAGGAGGTCTGCGCTCTAGTCAGTTTCATCTCAATTATGACCCTGTTTAAATCTTTTTTCCTTAAAGGCCTCCTTTCTGTTATCTCTAAAATAAGGGTTTTATATAAGACAATCTCTGAGCTCTCTTCAGTTTTAAATCATTTTAATGCAAAATTCTAAAGTAATTTTTTTCTTTAAATTACTACATGTAGTATCATATGAACTAAATTAGAATAAAAATTTCAGGGACCCAATGGCTCAAGGTATATTTCATCCAGTTGGTAACTGCTTTATATTCTTAATGGTCTTATACTCCTAATATTTCCAATATCCATAACATTTCAAAAATTTTGAAGTATCTCAATTCAGAATAAGACATTTTAAATAATAATACTGCCATTAGATAATACCCACAGAACATGTGCCAGTTAGGTGACTAAATATGCTACAAAGTCACTGTGCCTAGCTTATTTCAAGTTGAAAAATATAATAAGATGAGAAGGGGAGAAAAATATGCCACCCCAAAGTACACCTCTTTGGCTCAAGTATTATTGTGAGCTGATAGTAAGCAAAGCCAAGCAGACTCAGGAAAAGCTTTTCATCTTCCCCTTAACTGCATAAAAAATTTTAGAAAGCGGGTCTGTACCAGGAAGAGAGCTATTACTAAAGGTACTCTGTATCTGAAAGATATACCTGCGCGGCAGGGCAAACATCTGTTAACCATAACCCACCCTTCTCACTTCCTGTGAACTGCCTTCCTTCCCTCTGAAGTCCCAGGGCCCTATTCCTTTCCTTAGCTCAGGATGGAAGATAAGCTTCAATCGCCTCGCTGCCTTTGTACCTCATATGTTTGTGGGGCTCCCATACAAACAAAATTAAATGCTTTTTCTATTAATCTACTTGATATCAATTTATTATTAGACCAGCCAAAGAACCTAAAAGGTTTATAAAGGGAAAATCATTTTTCCTCCCCTTTCAGATGGAAAAAATGTTTGCTAAAAATCCAGAGCTTACATATGCTGGACATGCTTGCAATTTGTAAGGGTAAGGTCATTTTGTGAAATCACAAGTTTGTATTAATATGTTATTAAAGGCTTCAATTTTAATAGTTATCCTAAATTATCACTTCATTTGAACAAACTACTATCTATACATTAGTCCTTCAGAAATTGTGCGTGTGGTCAGTGTGGCTTCTAAGGAGAAGCACGGGGGAGCACTGTGGCGATGGAACACTTCTGTGCTTTGACTGTGGCGGCAATAAGATAAGTACGCACACACACAGACTCACTCGACACACAATAAAACTGGTGAAATCTGCATAAGCTGGATGCATTGCAAGTGTCAATTTGCTGGTTTTGATACCAGATGGCAATAAAGCAAAATGTTACCATTGAGAATAACTGGGTAAAGGGCACAGGGCACATTTTATTTTACAACCTCTATGGACCTATTATTCGGAGAGGGCATTGGCGCCCCACCCCATGCGGCTCATGGGGTCCCTAGGAGTCGGACACGACTGAGAGACTCCACTTTCACTCTTCACTTTCATGCACTGGAGAAGGCAATGGCACCCCACTCCATGCGGTCCGTGGGGTCACGAAGAGTCGGACACGACTGAGCGATTCCACTTTCACTTTTCACTTTCATGCATAGGAGAAGGAAATGGCAACCCACTCCAGTGTTCTTGCCTGGAAAATCCCATGGACGGGGGAGGCTGGGAGGCTGCCGTCTATGGGGTCGCACAGAGTTGGACACGACTGAAGCGACTTAGCAGCAGCAGCAGCAGCAACAGACCTATTATTATTTCAAAACAATTTTCTAATCCAATTATATATGCTTTTTAAATACCATACATGCAGCTCAGAAGATAAACATCACGTACTTTTTAAAGTAGAGCTGGCCCTTGAACAACATAGGTTCGAATAGCAGAAGTCCATTTACACACGGATTTTTTTGTTTTTAATTGTAAACACCACAGTATTACAGGATCCCCAGCGAGTTGAATTCACAGGTGTGGAAGTGCAGCTAGAGAGAAACTGCAAATACAGAGGGCCAACTACATGCTATACTCGGATTTTAGACTTCACAGAGGGTGACGGTTCCTAAGCCCGCACTGGTCAAAGGTCACCTCTGAGCCCGCTGTAAAGTACCTGTGGAGGCAGAGAACCCACACAAAATATTACCTGACCAGTTCTCTTGTTTCTATGGCTAAATAAAAGGGAAGAAATCACCCTGATGTCAAAGTAGTTTGAAAATCTACCAGGGCCTACCCTGGTCATATTTCCTGGGTAATGGCAGCAGTTTCTGCTCCCAAAGGGCAAGCGTGATGGCCCGACACATCTTGCTTACCACCATGAAGGCAGCAGACACATCATGGAACTCTACGGAATTTGGTGAAATAAAGGAGACAAAGGCAAACGGAAAAGACAATGTGGGATAAAGAACATTACAGCGGCGGCAAATTTTCACTTTATCATTTATTACTCTGGGCTCAGCCTGAAACCTACTCATTTGCAAATTGAACAGAGTTGTTTGGCCTCTGAATCACCTTCCAGTTCTAAAGGGCTAGGCTCTGNAGACAATGTGGGATAAAGAACATTACAGCGGCGGCAAATTTTCACTTTATCATTTATTACTCTGGGCTCAGCCTGAAACCTACTCATTTGCAAATTGAACAGAGTTGTTTGGCCTCTGAATCACCTTCCAGTTCTAAAGGGCTAGGCTCTGCAGGTTCACAGACATGAATATAAAGCAAAGGTTCTTAATATTTAATAAGAACAGAGGATTTTTCAGAACAAGGCTGCTTATTTTTATCTTCTGTAATGAAAGTGAACAGATGCAAAATACTCAGTCTTTAAACAACAGGTCTTTCCTAACCCTGCAGCAAAGTCAAGCTCTTTAAATGTTCTCCAAAAAGGAATGGTCAAGTTTAACCCCCATATAAAAAATCAAAGTGGCCAGAAGACAAGGTAGCAAACGACCTGTGCATGTTTCCAAGAGCAAGTAGCAGAGAGTGGCAGAGCCCTGAAGCCAAGTGATTTCACATCAAATCATAAAGGCCTCATTGCACGAATAAGCAAATGACCTCCGGACACTTTTTAAGGCATACATGAATGTCAATGGACCCAAACATTAGTACTCTTTGAAAGATAATTTTCAGAATCTTACTTTACTCTTCTCACTTTCTGTTTGTCTTAGCTTATTTTTCATTTCTCCATCATTCTCCTCTGCTTTAGCTTCTTGTTTCTTCAGTGCCTAGAAAGACAGAATGGGAAAATAAACACTATTAATATTCCAAAAGGATTTATTAAGAAGAAGCTGAGGCAGATGATTATGAATTGCCCAAAACATACACATGAATTACAACCTGCTCATTCACTCAAGTCCTAAGATCACTTCGCTAGGGATCAAATATAAACAAGTTTCCAATCTACCTAATCAAGTACCACTTAATTTCATTTTTTCCCATCTTTGGGAATTTTATAACACATTCAGAGAACTTAAACAGCTAGCAGTTTTCTTGGAAACAAATTTTACAGCCTGCAGAAATAACAGCATTTACAAGTTATATTATCTGTTCAACTATTCTGATATGATACCAAAAACCAGTTGACTACCTTTTCAAATTCTGGGGGAAAAAAAAAAATCAATGTACAAAGATGCTGGTTGCATCATTATTGCATATATGACATTTTATCACAACATATAACTGGCTCTTCAAACCGTACTTCACATACAGCAAAAAAAGTATTCTTTTTGTCTCTCTCTTTAATAAATATTTTTCCTTTTAACTTTTTTCCTTTTGATTTTTTTCCCATTTTTCTCTCTTTAATAAAATGAAGAAAAGGAACTTTAAGAAAATAGAAACTTCAAAACTTAACCACAAAATTGTTTGTTTTGGTTTGTATCTATGTTAAAACAAAATTAAACTTGAGAAAAAAGTTTATACTAACAGCAATCTTTCATCTAAAAAATAATTCGTTTAAAAAAATTTTTGACACTTTGAGCATTTATACTTAAAAAGGTACATGTGTAGAGACCATAAAAACTGAGAAAAGCAAAATTTCCAGATCTCTTTTCCAACAAGTTCTATGATGCTCAAAAGAAAAATTATTTTTAGGCAAACAGCAAAACATGTTAAAACTGTTGTTTTGACACAAATATAATCAATCACATTTCAATTTCATTTACTCACATATCCAACAAATATCTCCAAAGCACATATACATGTGTATACAGAATAACCATGGACTCCTATCTATGAGATTACTGCTCCCTCTGCACAGCACCTACTCTCACTAATAAAAACAAATTAAAGAAAAAGGCAGAGTTGTTGGTTAGTTACTAAGTTGTGTCTGACTCTTTTGCAACCCCATTGACTGTAGCCTGCCAGGCTCCTCTGTCCATTAGATTTTCTAAGCAAGAATACTTGAGTGGATTACCATTTCCTTCTCCAGGGGATCTTCCCAACCCAGGGACTGAACCCGCGTCTCCTGCACTAGCAGGTGAAATTTTTACCACTGAGCCACCAGAGAAACCCAAAAACGCAGAGTAATTTTGGTTTGAGCATAAATAATATAATAATACTTTGAGAGTGCTGTGTCCAGGCATTCTTCTTCTTACATAAAGTAAATATTAATATATTCTACATACTAAATATTTAATTTAATTTTTATGAAAATTCCATGAGTTATCATTAAGGCCATCTTATTAAGAGGGAAGCTGGAGTTACAAAGAATTGAATACTTTGCTCAAGGTCATTCATCTGGTTCATGACAGAGACAGGAAGTAGATTCGGGCTATCTGCCTCTTAACCCTGAACGGTATTGCCTCTCCATGTTGAAATAACAGTATTAAGCACAGAGTGAATATGAAGACTAAATAATTTGATACTTGTAAAGCATTAAAAGGGGACTTCCCAGGTGGCTCAGAGGTGGAGAATCCACCTGCCAACGCAGGAGATACAGGAGACATGGGTTTGATCCTTGGGTCAGGAAGATTACCCTGGAAAAGGAAATAGCAACCCACTCCAGTTGTTCTTGCCTGGGAAATCCTATGGACAGAGGAGCCTGGTGGGTTGCA
>SJYV01052401.1:615150-631911 GCA_006410875.1 Neotragus pygmaeus | reverse complement strand
GGACACGACTGAAGCGACTTAGCAGCAGCAGCAGCAGCAACAGACCTATTATTATTTCAAAACAATTTTCTAATCCAATTATATATGCTTTTTAAATACCATACATGCAGCTCAGAAGATAAACATCACGTACTTTTTAAAGTAGAGCTGGCCCTTGAACAACATAGGTTCGAATAGCAGAAGTCCATTTACACACGGATTTTTTTGTTTTTAATTGTAAACACCACAGTATTACAGGATCCCCAGCGAGTTGAATTCACAGGTGTGGAAGTGCAGCTAGAGAGAAACTGCAAATACAGAGGGCCAACTACATGCTATACTCGGATTTTAGACTTCACAGAGGGTGACGGTTCCTAAGCCCGCACTGGTCAAAGGTCACCTCTGAGCCCGCTGTAAAGTACCTGTGGAGGCAGAGAACCCACACAAAATATTACCTGACCAGTTCTCTTGTTTCTATGGCTAAATAAAAGGGAAGAAATCACCCTGATGTCAAAGTAGTTTGAAAATCTACCAGGGCCTACCCTGGTCATATTTCCTGGGTAATGGCAGCAGTTTCTGCTCCCAAAGGGCAAGCGTGATGGCCCGACACATCTTGCTTACCACCATGAAGGCAGCAGACACATCATGGAACTCTACGGAATTTGGTGAAATAAAGGAGACAAAGGCAAACGGAAAAGACAATGTGGGATAAAGAACATTACAGCGGCGGCAAATTTTCACTTTATCATTTATTACTCTGGGCTCAGCCTGAAACCTACTCATTTGCAAATTGAACAGAGTTGTTTGGCCTCTGAATCACCTTCCAGTTCTAAAGGGCTAGGCTCTGCAGGTTCACAGACATGAATATAAAGCAAAGGTTCTTAATATTTAATAAGAACAGAGGATTTTTCAGAACAAGGCTGCTTATTTTTATCTTCTGTAATGAAAGTGAACAGATGCAAAATACTCAGTCTTTAAACAACAGGTCTTTCCTAACCCTGCAGCAAAGTCAAGCTCTTTAAATGTTCTCCAAAAAGGAATGGTCAAGTTTAACCCCCATATAAAAAATCAAAGTGGCCAGAAGACAAGGTAGCAAACGACCTGTGCATGTTTCCAAGAGCAAGTAGCAGAGAGTGGCAGAGCCCTGAAGCCAAGTGATTTCACATCAAATCATAAAGGCCTCATTGCACGAATAAGCAAATGACCTCCGGACACTTTTTAAGGCATACATGAATGTCAATGGACCCAAACATTAGTACTCTTTGAAAGATAATTTTCAGAATCTTACTTTACTCTTCTCACTTTCTGTTTGTCTTAGCTTATTTTTCATTTCTCCATCATTCTCCTCTGCTTTAGCTTCTTGTTTCTTCAGTGCCTAGAAAGACAGAATGGGAAAATAAACACTATTAATATTCCAAAAGGATTTATTAAGAAGAAGCTGAGGCAGATGATTATGAATTGCCCAAAACATACACATGAATTACAACCTGCTCATTCACTCAAGTCCTAAGATCACTTCGCTAGGGATCAAATATAAACAAGTTTCCAATCTACCTAATCAAGTTCCACTTAATTTCATTTTTTCCCATCTTTGGGAATTTTATAACACATTCAGAGAACTTAAACAGCTAGCAGTTTTCTTGGAAACAAATTTTACAGCCTGCAGAAATAACAGCATTTACAAGTTATATTATCTGTTCAACTATTCTGATATGATACCAAAAACCAGTTGACTACCTTTTCAAATTCTGGGGGAAAAAAAAAAATCAATATACAAAGATGCTGGTTGCATCATTATTGCATATATGACATTTTATCACAACATATAACTGGCTCTTCAAACCGTACTTCACATACAGCAAAAAAAGTATTCTTTTTGTCTCTCTCTTTAATAAATATTTTTTCTTTTAACTTTTTTCCTTTTGATTTTTTTCCCATTTTTCTCTCTTTAATAAAATGAAGAAAAGGAACTTTAAGAAAATAGAAACTTCAAAACTTAACCACAAAAGTGTTTGTTTTGGTTTGTATCTATGTTAAAACAAAATTAAACTTGAGAAAAAAGTTTATACTAACAGCAATCTTTCATCTAAAAAATAATTCGTTTAAAAAAATTTTTGACACTTTGAGCATTTAGACTTAAAAAGGTACATGTGTAGAGACCATAAAAACTGAGAAAAGCAAAATTTCCAGATCTCTTTTCCAACAAGTTCTATGATGCTCAAAAGAAAAATTATTTTTAGGCAAACAGCAAAACATGTTAAAACTGTTGTTTTGACACAAATATAATCAATCACATTTCAATTTCATTTACTCACATATCCAACAAATATCTCCAAAGCACATATACATGTGTATACAGAATAACCATGGACTCCTATCTATGAGATTACTGCTCCCTCTGCACAGCACCTACTCTCACTAATAAAAACAAATTAAAGAAAAANATCACATTTCAATTTCATTTACTCACATATCCAACAAATATCTCCAAAGCACATATACATGTGTATACAGAATAACCATGGACTCCTATCTATGAGATTACTGCTCCCTCTGCACAGCACCTACTCTCACTAATAAAAACAAATTAAAGAAAAAGGCAGAGTTGTTGGTTAGTTACTAAGTTGTGTCTGACTCTTTTGCAACCCCATTGACTGTAGCCTGCCAGGCTCCTCTGTCCATTAGATTTTCTAAGCAAGAATACTTGAGTGGATTACCATTTCCTTCTCCAGGGGATCTTCCCAACCCAGGGACTGAACCCGCGTCTCCTGCACTAGCAGGTGAAATTTTTACCACTGAGCCACCAGAGAAACCCAAAAACGCAGAGTAATTTTGGTTTGAGCATAAATAATATAATAATACTTTGAGAGTGCTGTGTCCAGGCATTCTTCTTCTTACATAAAGTAAATATTAATATATTCTACATACTAAATATTTAATTTAATTTTTATGAAAATTCCATGAGTTATCATTAAGGCCATCTTATTAAGAGGGAAGCTGGAGTTACAAAGAATTGAATACTTTGCTCAAGGTCATTCATCTGGTTCATGACAGAGACAGGAAGTAGATTCGGGCTATCTGCCTCTTAACCCTGAATGGTATTGCCTCTCCATGTTGAAATAACAGTATTAAGCACAGAGTGAATATGAAGACTAAATAATTTGATACTTGTAAAGCATTAAAAGGGGACTTCCCAGGTGGCTCAGAGGTGGAGAATCCACCTGCCAATGCAGGAGATACAGGAGACATGGGTTTGATCCTTGGGTCAGGAAGATTACCCTGGAGAAGGAAATAGCAACCCACTCCAGTTGTTCTTGCCTGGGAAATCCTATGGACAGAGGAGCCTGGTGGGTTGCAGTCCATGGGGTCACAAGAGAGTAGGACATGACGTAGTGATTAAACATCAACAATCATGATTACAAGACTGCTAACAATTGATAAAGTATTACAAATCTTAACATTTTTCAGGTAGCCACCAAGTGATTTTGATGTTTGATACTTGTTCTTCATTGTAAGGTAAGTAGAATTTGTAATAATACTTACTTATCTGTTTGTTTTTGGCTGGTGGGATGTGTTTAGAAATTTTTCCTGAAAAAAATTATCCTAGAAATTTGAGAATTACTGCATCTCTATTCTTTCCTTGTCTCTTCAGTCTAACTCCACCTAACATGTGTGTGTGTCTGTGTGTGTGTGTGTGTGTGTGTGTGAGAGAGAGAGAGAGAGAGAGAGAGAGAGAGAGAGAGAAAGAGGGAGAGGGAAGGAGGGAGAAATATGAAGAAAAAAAGATATAAATTGTTGCTATATTTTTCATGAATTCATTTACTATTTGAACTATCTTATTCCCCAGCATCATCATTTCAACCTAGCCACCCCTCACCATTTTTTTTCTTTAATGAGTAAAACTTAGTTGGTTATCTTTTCAATATTTTTTCTTTGAACTAAAAACCAGCCTGGGCTTTTCCACAGAGAGGAGACTGAGGAGACTTCTTCAGGCAGATGATAAAGTTTGATCAAATTATAAACAGTCAGGCTCCCCAGGCTCCCCTTCTGGATTCAAACTCCTAAGCAGAAGCCATTCGAAATGGGTATGCACTGAAGGCCCACCCAAGCCAGGTAGCATCACTTAAGGCCATAAAAAACTTCCAGAAAGATGAGCTTGTCCCAAATATGAGAAAATCCACCTTGGAAGACTCTGCAACCTTCAGCCAGTAACTGCTAGTGTCCTTCCAGTAAGATTTTGTACATCTTCATGTTTCAAACTGTTTCCACCTCTGCTTACTGAAAACAGAAGGAGGGACCTTTAAGACCTGGCTTGACTTCATGCTGCCACTCCAAGGAATGTAACTTACTCAAGAACTCACACTCCAAAAATTCTCCAGGGAAGAAATTTTTCCATTTTACTAACTAGAATTAATACATTTCTGTCCTTTACTCATGAGCTCCAAAACTTAGAATTTAAAAATCCTATCACATTTTACATCAAAGACAAACAAATAAGAAAGATATATTAACATTTTCCAAGTGCTTACATACCTTAGTTTAAGTCAATTACTTTAAAAAACTTAATTCATTTATATGCTCATTTTAACTTAGATAGATAGGCATTCAAATGTTCCTTGTTTATCTAGAACTTTACACGTCCAAAGAGAACTGCAAAAGGTTTGTTGTCACTATGGTATAAGCTTCAGAAGGCCAGGGACCCCATCTGTCAAGATCACATTTTAACTCTAACACAATTCTTGGCACATTTTAGGTGGTAAACACATGTTATTTAATGGATGAACAAACATCCCTTTATAATTCCTGAATAACAGTTGCAGTTTACAACTGGCCAACTCTGCTCATCAACTACATGAAAGTTCCCCAGATTTCTCCCACCTTTCTTAACCACTACATTTTCTCAAACACCAAGCTGTCTTTCTTTCTGAAAAAAAAAAACAATTATCATGATGTGTTGATGTCGGGAAAATAAATATTTATTCGGGGGTTTGTGTCAAAGAGTTAATAACCCTTTCCTGTTTTCCAAAGACATCAATTTAGACTTTTCCTTAGGGAAAAATCCTCTGATTGGTTTTATTTTTGATTAATCAGATTTACAGTACAATTGTAAAGACAGCTTAGAATTCCCATGTATCTTTCACCTAGCTTTCCCTGAAATTAACATCTTACATAACAATGGTAGGTTTATCAAAACAAAGATGTCAACACTGTTACAAAACCATGAAACTACAGGCTTTATTCAACTTATCATATGGTCTTTATCCAAGACCCTTCAGAGCATATCATCTCTTTAGTCTCCTCTGATTTGGGGAAGTTTTTCAATCTTTTCCTCCTTTTACAATTTCAGTATTTTCGAAGAGGAAACACTTCAAGTATCTTCTAAGACAGATATTTCATAGAACATCCTTCAATATGGGTTTTTCTGATGTCTTCTCATAATTAGACAGAGCTCATAAATATGGGAACAGAATATCCAAGAGGTAAGTGCCCTTCTCAGAGCATCACGCTGTAGGGAACATGATAACATGACTCAGGACTACCAAGGGTAACCTTGATCACTTGTTTAGGGCAGCCTGGTGGCTGCCAAATCTCCCTGCCATAAAGTTAGTATTCTTTCCTTTCCAGACTCTGTTAGAAGCAAGTCATTAAGTCCAGCCCACAATTAAAGGGAGAAGAGTTAAGCTCCACTTCCCAATGGGAGAATATCAAAGAAAATGTGGAAATATGTTAAAATCACTAAAGTAATATTCTGGTAGACAATTTGAGCTATGCAAGTCTGCTTACATTTCACCCACCAATTTAAGCTTAAAATCAAGTTAAGCTTAATGTAACATTACCTGTATGTTTTTGGCCTACAAAATGCAACCCAGATTCCTGGTATGTTAACTCACAGGCCAGTGCTCACTGCTAAGTAGAAAGCTGAACCCCTTTGCACTCTCCTCCAGATAACCTACCTGCACCAAAAACATTAATGGGTAATGTAGAATTTATGTAAGGCCACATCGGTGGATGGAGTACACTCATCAAGTCTCCATCTAATTCTAATTCTCCTATTTCACTCATCAGGAACTCTCTTTCTCCCCAGTTCTCCTCCATCTTTCTTCACCTTCATTGTTTGGTTTTGCTTCTGGATATTCCCAAATGGCTTCTAAATATCCCTCCCCAAGTTATACAGAGCAATGTGCTCTATTCCAATTCTCAACTTTGAACACTCATACTGGTTACCATGCCCAACATCCCCACTTTCCTCACTCCATAAAGAAAAGTTACCAGGATCCAGGATTCTCTTACAGGGCAGTTGGCAAATAATTACTTTTCATTCTCATCACATCAGTTCAGTCATTCAGTAGATTCCAACTCTTTACAATCCCATGGACTGCAGCACATCAGGCCTCGCTGTCTATCACCAACTCCCGGAACTTGCTGAAACTCATGTCCATCGAGTCATGAGGCCATCCAACCATCTCATCCTCTATTGTCTCCTTCTCCTCCTGCCTTCAATCTTTCCCAGCATCAAGGTCTTTTCCAATGAGGCAGTTCTTTGCATCAGGTGGCCAAAGTATTGGAGCTTCAGCTTCTGCATCAGTCCTTTCAATGGATATTCAGGACTGATTTCCTTCAGGATTCACTGGTTTGATCTCCTTGCAGTCCAAGGGACTCTCAAGGGTCTTCTTCAATACCAAGTTCAAAAGCATCAATGCGCTCAGCTTTCTTTACGGTCTAACTCACACATCCATACATGACTACTGGAAAAACCATAGCTTTGTCAAGACGGTTTTAATATGCTGTCTCTGCTGTTTAATATGCTGTCTAGGTTGGTTATAGCTTTTCTTTCAAGGAGCAAATGTCTTAATTTCAAGGCCGCAGTCACCATCTGCAGCAATTTTGGAGCCCAAGAAAATAAAGTATGTCACTGTTTCCATTGTTTCCCATCTATTTGCCAACAAGTGATGGGATTGGATGCCATGATCTTCGTTCTTTTAATATAGAGTTTTAAGCCAGCTTTTTCACTCTCCTCTTTCACTTTCATCAAGAGGCTCTTTAGTTCCTCTTCACTTTCTGCTATAAAGGTGGTGTCCTCTGCATATCTGAGGTTATTGATATTTCCCTCGGCAATATTGATTCCCAGTTTGTGTTTCATCCAGCCCAGCGTTTCTCATGATGTACTCTGCATATAAGTTAAATAACCAAAGTGACAATATACAGCCTTGACATACTCCTTTCCAAATTTGGAACCAGTCCATTGTTACATGCCTTGTTCTAACTTTTGGCTTCTTGACCTGCATACAGATTTCTCAGGAGGCAGGTAAAGTGGTCTGGTATTCCCATCTCTTGAAGAATTTTCCAGAGTTTGTTGTGTCGTCAATGAAGCAGAAGTAGATGTTTTTCTGGAAACCTCTTGCTTTTTTGATGATCCAATGGATGTTGGCATTTTCATCTCTGGTTCCTCTGCCTTTCCTAAAACCAGCTTGATTAGCTGGACCTTCTCGATTCACATACTGTTAGAGCCTAGCTTGGAGAATTTTGAGCATTACTTTGCTATCATGTAAGATGAGTGCAATTGTGCGATAGTTTGAGCATTCTTTGGCATTGCCTTTCTTTGAGATTGGAATGAAAACTGACCTTTTCCAGTCCTGTGGTCACTGCTGAGTTTTCCAAATTTGCTGGCATATTGAGTGTAGCACTTTCACAGCATCATCTTTTAGGATTTGAAATAGCTCAACTGGAATTCCATCACCTTCACTAGCTTTTGTTTGTAGTGATGCTTCCTAAGGCCCACTTGACTTCGGACTCCAGGATGTCTGGCTCAAGCTGAGTGATCACACCATCGTGGTTATCTATTTTTTTTCTTATTCTTCTTCTGTGTATTCTTGCCACCTCTTCTTAATCTCTTTTGCTTCTCTTAGGTTCATACCATTTGTGTCCTTTATTGTGCCCATCTTTGCATGAAATGCTCCCTTGATATCTCTAATTCTCTTGAAGAGCTCTCTAGTCCTTCCCATTCTATTGTTTTCCTCCACTTCTTTCCACTGACCACTTAGGAAGGCTACATTCTCATACTAATAGATATTTAATTTTTGTATCTTATAATTAGCATAAATGTTAGTAATTTTACTTGATGTAAAAGGAATATCAATAAGTTGAACTTTAATCAAATTGTGTTTCCTAGTACATGGAATTATGCCCTCAGTTCAGTCACTCAGTCACGTCTTACTCTTTGAGACCCCATGGACTGCAGCACACCAGGCCTCCCTGTTAATCACCAACTCCCAGAGCTTGCTCAAATTCATGTCCATCAAGTCGCTGATGCCATCCAACCATCTCATCCTCTGTCACTCCTTTCTCCTCCCGCCTTCAATCTTTCCCAGCATCAGGATCTTTTCCAATGAATCAGTTCTTCGCATCAGGTGGCAAAAGTATTGGAGCTTCAGCATCAGCATCAGTCCTTCCAGTGAATATTCAGGACTGATTTCCTTTAGGATTATGCCCTAGAAAAACATTCTTCTGAAAGTCAATTGTCTATTTTGTTTTTAAATTCGAATTTCCATATATGAGCTGGTTGAATAAAAGAATCTCTAATTCTCTTGGATAGCTAAGAATCTGCAACTATACTTCCTTTCCTCCTCACTTTCCAGTTAATTACATCACTTTTCCAAAATAATATACGTTTCTATTGTAGCTCTACTTGGTGTCTAAAACATCATCTAGTGCCCTTCTTTTTTATTTCTCCTTTTATTCTAAGCCAGGGATCCCCAAACTCCAAGGTCTAATGGTTGATGAACTGAGGTAGAACTGATGTAATATTAATATAAATAAAGTGCACAATAAATGTAACTGCTTGAATCATCACAAAACCATCCCCACTTCAACCCCAAACCCAGTATGTGGAAAAATTTTCTTCCATGAAACCAGTCCCTGATACCAAAAGGTTGGGGACTACTGCTCTAAGGATATGTAAGTCTCAGAAAACTGAGGCAATGAGAACTTAAACTTTATTGTTTTCACAGGAGGAGTAAAAGTGAGGTATCGAGAAGCAGCCCAAAGAAAATTACTCTATTTCAACCGTATTATTTAGAAATCTCGTTAATTTAAAACATTATTTCTGCTATCTATACAACACAGCCAGTAACAAGTAACACACAAGCAATATTCTAGCCCAAAACACTGAACCTATTTTCTACGTTTTCTATATTAGTTTAAAATGAAAGACCAAAAGAGGTCTAAGTCTTAAGACCTAGTAAATAGATACATTAATGCACTTTAAATTTTGGAAAACAGGTAACAGTCAATGAGAAATAGTTTAAGTCAAAATTACAAGTCATTTCTTTAAACCTTAGTAACAAACTTTAATTCATTTACTACCTCTTTTAAAAATGTAAGGCCATATTGGATTTCTTTTCCATTTGACTTAGATCAAGCAACTTAGAATTATATTGAAAACTGACCCCGTAAAAGTAGTTATAAAGAGGAAAAAAATTCACATGCCAATGAATTTCTATTACTGTGTTATTTTGCCCTTTAAAACTTGTTTTTTTCTTAAAAGCAGTTTAGCTATAAAGTTATCATGTGCCCTGCTTCTGGATTCAGATTGTCTTTTACATATTTAAGATCACAGCAACAACACAGGCCTTAATAGAGGGTCCCTAGAGCACATTTAAACCTTAATAACAACTTTTCTTCTTTTCCTTAAGTGTGCCTATTTCCATTAAAAAGACTAACATAGTGAGTATTGTACTACTTAAGTTCTTTAGAGGCTGATGCTTCTGAATTCTCACAGTTAAATAATCCAAAAAAAAAAAAAAAAAGGAGTCTTTCCTTTAAAAAGAATAGAGGAAGGGAGAAAAAAAAAATGTTTGCAGACATTTCATCTGACCAAAAAACTCCCACAACTTTGACAATAGGCATGTTTATCAAGAGGTTCTAAAAAATAACACACTCAAAAATGTAGAACAAATAAGGAACTAAAGGCCTTTTGTCCACTTTAAATGGACCAGCAAAGCCTGGGTAAGAATGATGGAGCTGGAATGAAATAAAGGTCACATGTTAATTACCCACACAGGCCACTAAAATTTCAAAAAAAAAAAAAATTATGAGCATAAGCTATCCTGTCTCACCCTAGTCACTCAGCAGTGCTACACCTGCATGCCATTGGTCACAAGAGCAAAAATATGTAGATGATAAACCAACAGGACTATAGGAAAACAAGTCTGTGTTCATAGTGAACAACAGGTGTGTAACAGTATATTAAAGGTACAAACTTTTAAGTCAGATTTTCTTTTCCCCAGTAAAACTAAAAAATGAAAAAGTCATATTACTGAAAATTATAATAACGGTTGTTCTTAATATATATGTGTGTGTGTATTTATATATGTATATATATTTGTGTTTATTATATTTTTTTTTCTTAAACCCTTATTTTTTAGAGTGGTTTTAAGTTCACAGTCAAATTAAGAGGAAGGTACAGACAGTTCCCATATACACTTAGTCTACATACAGGTATAACGTCCCCAATTATCGACATCCTCCAACAAAATGATACATTTGTTACAAGTAATGAATCTAAACTGATGCATCATAATAACCTAAAGTTCATGGGTTACATAAGGTTCACTTGCTGTCATACGTTGTATGAGTTTGGACAAATGTATAATGATAAGTATGCATCATTATAGTATAGTATAGTAATTTCACTATCCTAAAAAAGTCCCCTGTGATCCACCTATTCATCTCTCCCCTCTCTATCCCAACTTGATGCTGTTTAGTATCTCCATATTTTCCCCCCAGTCACTTAGTCAAAATCATACAGTCTGTGATCTTTTCAAACTAGCTTCTTTCACGTAGTAATATGCCTTTAAGGTTCTTCTATATCTTTTCATGACTTCATAAGTCATTTACTTTTTATAATTGTTCATGTAAGTACAAAATAAAAATCAGCAAATATTTTAAACTTCATAATATAGTAATTTCGGTTGTTGTTTAGTCGCTAAGTCATGCCCAACTCTTTTGCAACCCCATGGACTGTAGCCCGTCAGGCTCCTTTGTTCATGGGATTTCCCAGGCAAGAATACTGGAGAACGTTGCCATTTGCTTCTCCAGGGGATCTTCCTGACCCAGTGATTGAACTCAAATTCCCTGCATTGGCAGGCAGATTATTTACCACTGAGTCACCATATTTTGATGCCAATTAGACCACATAAGCTATAAATTGAAGTTGTAAGTTGTTTATATTTATGTATTTTAAAAAATCAAAAGCTTTAGGGACATGTTATATTTCAGATCGAAGAAAAGCATTAAGTACTCAGTATGTATAAAACACTATAATTGGAACCTGACTTGACTGGAATTTTTTAAAAGACAAAAGTCTGCTATTTCCAAAATTCTCTTCTGTAAACCTAAATCATAGCTCTAAAACTATCAAACATCAATAGAAAAATACTTATTTTGAAAAGGAATATATATGCATAATACAGCAAGATTTTATTACTCATATAGTACTACTCATTTAAATTAACTTAGATTTTATTTCTATCAAGTTCTGTGAATTTCTAAATTTTGTTTTTTCCTAAATCAAGTCAGAGATTCCTCCCACATGAAAACTAGCTAAAGTCATGGAAAATTTTAGCCTTTAAGTTCATCCAGTTGGGGATTATCTGTGCCAACAAAAACCATAACAAAACAAACAAAAAACATTAAGCTTCTTTTCAAGGCAGAAAACAATGCATCCATCTTCTAAATCCCTGAGCCAATATCTAACTCAAAGACAGCTAAGTGAGTATTACTTAAATTGTTCAAAGAAATTTATTTTCAGCCGTAACCAAGGAACAAAAATCCTATACCAACATTTACAATTTTAAAACATTTAAATAAGTGAAAGTAGAACTGTGTGAGAGAAGTCCAAGGGAATCTGATACCGATCACTGCCACTGTGACACCATATAGATTTGGGGGAAACCAAAGGGGAAGATTCTAAAACCGTGCTGCCAGCTGACCTACGTGTATTTTCCATACTAAAGCAGTAAGCACATAGTGAGGAGTCACAAGTTGCAGTCATTCCTGTTTTTCAGAGTAGACTAATATCAAGTATCAAGTGGTTAAGCAAGATTTATCAGTAGGCACACTGCTATAACTTCTGATGTAAGTAAAACCTTCAATAATGTTCTTTAAAGATACCTGAGGTTTTGACAGCATAAAACTCAAAGCTTCTGTTTGAGAATGGCCTAGATGTCTTTTCTTTTTTCTTCTTCTTTTTGTCATATGGTGATTATGATTTCAGGACTCCAAAGAGCTTTCATAGGAACTACTGTGGTAGGACAGATGGGTACATATTATGGACCTATTTTCCCTGACGAATAAACAAACTCATTGCTTCCATTACATTCATATTTATGGAGTCTGTCACTGGTTAGGACGCCCTATGCCAAAGAAGTCAACAGAGGTCATGGGTTCAATCACCATGAGAGCCAATTCCCTTTGCTCTCTTGCATGCCCTGTGTCTTTACCCTAAACTTTAGCCCAAGGCCACATGGAAGACTAAATAGGCCAGAGACCATGGATGAATCAGTGAAAATCCACTACCATGACTATAAAAATAACTCAAAAGTAAAACCCCTATTGACTAGTGTCAGGATTTCATTCTTCAGACATTATTAAATTTGCCAATCTGCAAAACAAAACCTTAATCATTGCCTACAAAGTTGGTATGCTGAAAAGACATACAAGTCTTTTGACTACTTTAATTCAAAAGCAACAACGGTAATGAGTGTTACCCTTCTAAATGCCATTGCTTTTACTGGAATGGATTTTATTTTTATGCAACCTTTTACTTAATAAAAATCTTGCAAGTAAAGTTAAATGTGAGCCCAACAAGTGTACTTTCCAGGATTTCCTTCAAATTCAAAAAGCAACCGCTCTTAGTGGAGGGTCTGTTTTTATCTGAGTAGTTCCCTCTCAAAAGAGAGACACATAGTTTTATTAGAAATCCCAGAGCAATATGATACTTTGACTTTCTAAATGCAGGACCATGGAGTTAGAAATATTGACAAACAGAAGATCATAGATAATTATGGAAATTTAATTTGGAATTTCTCGAGTTTTAGGTGTATTTGAGCAGAATGCTCTGTAAATATACAACATCCTTCACTGTTTAGAGTTAGAAGATATTATTTCATGCCTTTGAATTGCTGGGGAGGGGGGGGTTGTTTTGTTTTTTACTTTTTCTAATCAAAATAAAAAAGGACCAAGCCTATGAATAAGCCTATCTGTAACAAAGACATCTTTGTTTGCACAATATTACTATGCACTCAGTAGTTGCCCAATAAATATTAATTGATAACGATGGAAAAGAGCTTTATAAACAGATGGCCTAGTATAAATTTGCTGAAAATGTGAATAAAAACATTCCACTCTTCAAGAAAAGCATAAAGTAGAAATTAAACTAGTCCTGCACTCAGAAAACCTCAGTCTATTGTCAGATAGCTGTTCGGTCAACAAGAACACAAACATTTTTCATCATCATCATAGCATTAATAGCATTAAATGTCTATTTGCATATGGTCCCTACACAGATTTAAGTTAGCAGTATTTGTCATAATTTGCAGAGATAATATTGACAAGAAAAAATAAGCACACATAAAAAAATGTGATTAAACATTACTTTGAGATCTAGTCATATGTAGCATGAACATAAAACATGTGTCAGACTTAAATGCAACTCATAGAAGCAATATGGGTAGTTATTTATAAATAAATAAGAGAATATGAGATGCTACACAAGAACATCTCAGCAGATGTGTAAAGAGCAGGTGAGACAAAGAATGAAGCAGAGGCCATAGTGGCCCTAATAGAATTAGTGTCTCTTCAATAACCTAGAGAGCAAACAATTAGGAAAGAAGAAACAAAAATTACATGAGGACTTACTGCAACAAGGGTACGACCAAGGAAACCATAAGCACAGTGAACAACCCAGAAGGACATCCCGAAAACACACATAATTCAAAACCACTTGAATAAGAAGAAGATGTAAGTTAGTACATATGGGAGAATTTTGGAGAAAAATAGTTGAAACAGGGAAGTAAAAGAGGATGGAAAGTATAAGTATGTAATAAATAATAGCCTTCAGTTCAGTTCAGTTGCTCAGTCATGTCCAACTCTTTGCGACCCCATGAATCGCAGCACGTCAGGCCTCCCCATCCATCACCAACTCCCGGAGTTCTCTCAGACTCACGTCCATCAAGTCAGTGATGCCATCCAGCCATCTCATCCTCTGGTATTATTTTTTAATAAAGCAAAAAGCCTAACAAGACATAAGCATTAATTAACCTACACATCATCTCACAGAACCGCTCCCTTCAAAAGGATCCAAAGACCTTAAGCAGCATGCTAACAGTTGACACATTACCTATTCTCTAATGTGGAATACATTTCTAAATGTCCAACTTTCATCTTATCAATATTAAATAGTATATTAAATAATAGGTTCCTGAAAAATAGTATCAAAATGAAACTATCTTTAATCTGCCTAGCTATAAATCTCAGTATTTCCCAATACAAAAAAGATAACATGGCTGGTAGAGACTTGTCTCTGATATCTACCATTCATGCAGGAAATTTGCTCTGTGAATGGAAATTCAAGTACTGAGTAAATATAAGGTTGAAAGAGACAACATCTAAGATCTCTTCAAACTTCTATAAGAAGTTTAGGGGAAAAAAAACATTTCCCACAGACAGAATATTTAAAGTGTTTTGGTGGGTGGGAGGTGGGAGGGGGATTCAGGATTGGGAGCTCGTGTACACCTGTGGTGGATTCATGTTGATGTATGGCAAAGCCAATAGAGTATTGTAAAGTAAAAATAAAGTAAAAAAAAAAAAAAATAAAGATACTTAAGGAAAAAAATAAAAATAAAGTGTTTTGGTGTCATCTGAAAGGATCAATGCCTAATAAAATAGACCTTAGGTTAAATAAGAGAGTGGGTGGACATGGGAGGAAAGGAGAGAAATCAAGAGAAAGACTGACGAAGGCTAAGGAACACCGTATGTCTGGAGCCTGCACATTTCCAGCCGTGCCAAATAGCGTTAACCAACTCTGAAAGACAAACCCCATAATAACCAATCATTCTTTTCCATCTATTTCCTTTCTTTCAGCATGTTGACATTAATGGATTTTTCACAACCTTACAAAAAAACTGTTTAACCTTGCAAAAAGAAAAATAATAATCCACAGGTAACAAACATAAAAGAGAGAAGAAAAGAATTAGCATGGCATAAAGTGATAAGACAAAGAGCAATGTTGTGAATCACCAGTATAGTGGGTCTGAATTTAAATAAGGATTTCAGCCACAGATTGGTAAAGTGCTTCTTACACAGCAATAAGCAATAGAGTACAATCATATTCATAAAAGATCTGCCTAAAATGATTTGAAAATGCACAATCTCAGTAAAAATGCCATCTCTTTCACTCAAATTTTCCCAAAGGGCAGAGAAAGGGTAACCATTTCCCCTACGGGCTACTCTGGAGTCTCGGCAAAGCTGAAATAACACACCAAATTACACTCATTGTTAACATTTCTACTTTCCCAACTGAACTGGGAGCCCAAAAGCTGAGCTTTAAAATCCCTAGTCCCCAGCACAGCACCTGGCACGTCGTAGGTCCGTGAGGGTACTGGCCAAATGAATATTTCATAATGAATAGCTTATAAATTCATTCATTCATTCAAGAGACACTTACTGGGCCTATGGCAGGCACTGTTTTAGGCACTGGAGATATAGCAATGAGTACGACAGACCAAGTGCCTGCCTTCTGCTCAGGGGGAGAGACGACAGACAGGTGGCAAACAAGGAAAAGTATTATAAAGAGAAAATACAGCCAGATAAGGAGCCCAGAAGGGAAAGGGGGGATACATTATGTAGGCTAATTAATAAGGCTTTTCTGAAGTAGAGCTGTGAGTGACAAGATGGTGTATGCAATGCAACTGCTTTCCAAGTTGAAAATCCCTGGCTCTGGGAATGGAAAATACAAATGTCCAAAAGCAGAAGGGTGCCTAGCCTATTCTTGGAAAAGTAAGGCCAGGTAACTGCCCTAGATTAATTAGGCAAAGTAGAAGAACAATAGAACACCAGGGTAAGATGGCAGGCAGGGACCACATCAAAGGGTCCTTGTAGGCTGAAGACTTTAGACTTCATCCTGAACAAGATAAGGAAAGCACTGAGGGTTCTGAAGAAAGAAGTAACATTACCTGATTCTATGCGGAAAAGATTGCAAGGAGGTTAAGAAGGGAAGCAAGGAGGTTACTCTACTACCCCAAGCAGGAAACAAAGAGTCTCCACAAGATCAAGATAATAAGTCAGGGTAGAAGTGATAGATGGTGACTGGTTAGCAATTTAGACAATATTTTCAAGACAGAATTGACAAAATTTAATAATGAACTGGATATCAAGAATGGGAGGAATGGAGAAGGCAAGGCCATAAAAGATATATACCAAAAAGTTATAATATAGAATTAAAATTATTTTACTATCAAGATGAATAGCCACATTTTTTCAGAAGAAATAAGTTATATGAGGTACTCTTAAGATGAGCCACACAAAAAGGTAACGTTTAGCACCTTCTCTACAAGTTCATGAGTCAGAAGGGGAAGGAGCAGGAAATGGGGCTCCAGAGACCAAGTCTGCCCAGGCTTTCCAGTTCTGAATCACAGCATCACTCCAACTTGATCCCCATCCAAGATGGATACAGGAGAACAAGGCTTCACGTTCTCACCCTCAGATAATAAACATGAAATGGCG
>SJYV01052401.1:592040-607157 GCA_006410875.1 Neotragus pygmaeus | reverse complement strand
GGGGGGGGGGGTGACAATGAAACAACTTACCAGATAAACAATTTAAAACATTGGTAATAAAAATGCTAACTGGATTAGAAAAGGGGATTTATATAAACACAGATCATTTTATCAAGGAACTAAAAAATATAAAAAAAGAACCAATCAAAGAGAGATAATTCAATATCTGAATTAGAAACCACTATAAGGAATAAATAGACTAAGACACTAAAGTATGTAATCTGAAGATGAAATTATGGAAATCACCTATCAGAACAGCAGGCAGAAAGAAATTTTTTTTTTGTCAGTTGTTTAGTTTATTAACATATCTCCAGCACTTAAGACATAGCCAACACATAGTAACCACTCAACAAATATTTGTGAATGAGTGGAGGAATATGAAACTTGCCAATGATTATGCATCATAATGGTCACTGGTGCTAACAGAGCTCTTCTGAATCTCTCTGCAGAGCCTTTCTTCCACTCCCTGTGTCCTTTTATTATGTCATGGAAGCCAAAATTGGGAATAACTTCTTCCTTCATCCTTCAAATTAACTTCTGTATGAGATCATATAATCCAACTGATGCTTCCATTTAAAAAATGCTTTTGAAATAGGCTTTTAAGCAGTTTCTTGATCACACAAGAAAATCATAATATTGTCATATTACCACAGCTGGCTAATGCTTTTGTTTTTCAATTTGTTCATTTTCTTACCAAAATGATATTTATGTATCTATACTCTGGTTACCTGAACTAGCTATGAATGGTTTCTGGCTCTTTTTAGAATTAAAAATATATTCTCAAAGAGTAGAATATGTCACCATTGAGAGCAAAATGGTTCTCAAAATGTGAACAGATTTTTTTTTCTTTTTTTTCTAATTATTATTATTTTTTTTTTACTTTATTTTACTTTACAATACTCTATTGGCTCTGCCATACATCGACATGAATCCCCCACAGGTGTACACAAGCTCCCAATCCTGAATCCCCCTCCCACCTCTCACCCCACAACGTCTCTCTGGGTCATCCCCATGCAACTGAGAAAGAAATTTTTTAAAGTAATATATGGGACATCTGGGACAACATTAAATGTACCAACATGTGTACTATAGAGGTTCCAGACAGAGAAGAGACAGAGAGAAGGGGAGTGAAAATGTATTCAAATAAATTATGTCTGAAAACTTCCTAAACCTAAAGAAGTAAACAGACACCCAGTTACAGTAAGCATAGAGGGTTCCAAACAAGAAGAACCCGAACAGATGCACACCAAGACATATAATAATGAAAATGGCAAAAGTTAGAGAATTCTAATGCCAGCACAAGTAAAACAAAGAGTTAGATGAAAGGGAATACCCACAAGGCTGTTACCTGATTTCTCTGCATAAACTCTGAAGGCTAGAAGGGAGTGACATGACACATAGAACACACTGAAAGGGAAAACCTGCACCATAGGATGCTCTTCCCAGCAAGATTATCATTTAGAATAGGAGAGAGAAAGAACGTCTTAGATAAACAGAAACTAAAAGGGTTCATCAATACTCAACCTACCCTAAAAGAAATGTTGAAGGGTCTTTTCTAAATATAAAAATGTAAGAATCTATAGGGTAGGAAAACTCCATCAGAAAGGCAGATATATGCTAAAGACTGAAGATCACTTGAATAAGAAAGACAAAAATGTAAAAGCAACTATAACTACAATAAACAGTTAAGGAATAAATGTGAAGTAAAATAAGAAATCAAAAACAAAATGTAGAGGAAGTCCCTATCAAGCTACCAACAGAATTTTTCATAGAGCTAGAACAAATAATTTCACAATTTGTATGGAAAACCTCAAATAGCCAAAGCAATCTTGAGAAAGAAGAATGGAACTGGAGGAATCAACCTGCCTGACTNAAAAAAAAAAAATGATAATAGTACTAGGCTAAATGAGAAGTTTCAACAAATTTCAAAGAAATTAAAAATAAATACTAAAAAGTGTTTAAAAAAAAAAAGCATACATATATATTTCAAAATTCCAAAAGGCACTCCTAAGTCTTGAATTATTGAAGAAATCATAATAGAAATTATAAAATTTAGAAGGAAACTATCATAAAATAATAGTATGTCAAAACATAGGGTAATTTGTTCATAAATTTATAGCACTAATTTTTAAAAACAGACAAGTCAATTAATTAACTTGCAAGTCTGAAAAACAGAACATCTATCCTAAAAATGAAAAATCAGAAAATAAAAGTTAAAAGCAGAAGTGGGTGAGTTAATAAACAAAGCTAGTCAAAATGAAAACTAATAAAATAATTATATCTAGTAAGACTAATAAAGAAAAAGAGAACAAAAAGTAAATAATATTAAAAGGATACAGCTTCAGAACAATCTTGAAAAAAAAATACAGCAAGGCTATGATTGCTTCTTCAAATTAATATCAAAACATAACAAAATGGATAACTTACACAATCAGGAATAATCACCAAACTGAATTTTAAAAATTAAAAGTTTATATAAACCAGAAAACACAGAAGTTGAAAACCTTAGCCACCAAAAAGATACCAGATATCAGTGATTATGTGAGTGAATTTTAACAAACAGTCAAGATATAGACAATCCTCTTAGACAGACAGAGCCAGGGGATAAAAAAAGAAGGAAGCTACCTACCTTGCTTTCAAAACCAAAATGAGTAATGCAAAGAGAATTATCAGTTATCTCAATCATAAATTTAAATATAAACATACTAAAGAAAAGACTAGGAAATTAACTCAACAATGTATAAAAAAATAATATATTATGGCCAAACAAAGTTCTCAGGAATGCAGAGAGAGCCCAGCATCAATTGATAAACGTCAATTCCATTTAAATAAAAGAGAGGACTTTCCAGGGGACAGAGTGGACAAGAACTGCCTGACAATGCAGGGGACATGGGTTCCATCCCTGATCCGGGAAGATCCTACAAGCCTCAGGTACTAAGCCATGCACCACAACTACTCAGCCTATTACTAACTAACTCCTAGTGCGCTGCAACTACTGAAGCCCACACGCCTAAGGCCTGTGCTCTGCAACCAGAGAAACCACTGCAATTAGAAAGTAGCTGCACAGAGCAACACAGACAGAGTGCAACCAAAAACAAAATATTTTATAATTTCCACAATCCTCATTCATGGTTTCTTAAAAAAATCAACCTCTCCTGGCAACCTACAATAGAAGGCAATGTTCTTTATCTGATAAAGGACAGCAGTCAAAACCAGGCACAAACACCTTCCATAAGGTTGACACTCTAGAAGCATTTCTATAAATATCAGAATAAAACAAGGATTCTTACTATCTTTGCTTATATTCAACATTGCGTTTGAGTTTCTAGTCAATTCAAAAATATCACAAGGAAAGAAACTAAACTGCATTTAACTTCAAATGATATGATTAACTACTAGACCACCTTACCTGTCTCCTGAGAAACCTGTACTCAAGACAAGAAGCAACAGTTAGAACCGGACATGGAACAACAGACTGGTTCAAAGTTGGGAAAGGAGTTCATCAAGGCTGTATGTTGTCACTCTGCTTTAACTTGTGTGCACAGTACATCATGCGAAATGCTGGGCTGGATGACTCACAAGGTTGCCAGTAGAAATATCAACAACCTCAAATATGCAATAATACAATTCTAATGGCAGAAAGCAGAGAGGAACTAAAGAGCTTCTTGATGAGGGTGAAAGAGGAGACTGAAAAAGCTGGTTTGAAACTCAACATCCAGAAAACTAAGATCATGGAATCCAGTCCCTTTACTTCATGGCAAATAGATAGGGGAAAAGTAGAAACAGTGACAGATTTTACTTTCTGGGCTCCAAAATCACTGCTGATGGTGACAGCAGCCATAAAATTAAGACGCTTGCTCCTTGGAAGGAAAGCTATGACAAACCTAGATGGCTAATTAAAAAGCAGAGACATCACTTTGCCAACCAATGTCCATCCAGTCAAAACTTTGGTTTTCCCAGTAGTCATTTATAGATGTGAGAGTTGGACCATAAAGAAGGTTGAGAGCTGAATAATTAATGCTTTTGAACTGTGGTGCTGGAGAAGATTCTTGAGAGTCCCTTGTATAGTAAGTAGATCAAACCAGTCTATCCTAAAGGCAATCAATGCTAAATGTTCACTGGAAGGGCTGATACTGAAGCTGAAGCTCCAATACTTTAGCCACCTAATGCAAAGAGCTGACTCACTGGAAAAGACCCTGATGCTGGGAAAGATTGAGGGCAGGAGAAGAGGGCAACAGAGACTAAGATGGTTGGATGGCATCACTGATTCAGTGCACATAAATTTGAGCAAACTCTGGGAGATAGTGAGAGACAGGAAAGCCTGGCGTGCTAGGGGTCACATGGGTGTTCATGGGGTCACAAAGAGTTGGACATGACTTAGTGACTGAACAGCAACATGATTAGCTATACAATAGACAAGATGTCATTAAAGCTATTATCAAATTATAGGAACTAATAAGACCATTTAACAAAATTTTTGGATAACAGAGCCAGATATAAAACAACTGCATTCCTATATGCTACAAAATATCAATTAGAGATGCAATGAAAGAAAATATTACAATAGAAAGAAAAACCATAAGGTACTATGAAGTAAGTCTAAGATGTACATGATCATTATAGAGGCAATCATGTATATTATTGAAGAACATTAGAAAATACCTCTTCAAACTAATCTACAACTGAGTACAATTAAATCAAAATACCAGCAAGATTATTCGCAGAACTTGACAAGAGATTTTCATTATCATCCACTGAAACACAATGAAAGCTCTAAAATATGGAGAAAACACATTATCAGGAATAATTCAGGGATGGACAACACATTCAGGGACAGACAGACAGAACAAACCATATAGAACTCAGACAGACATCATGGGACACTATATAACAGAGGTGGCATTTAAACCAGAAGGAAAAGAAGAAATTATTCAAAAAGGATGCTGAGGCAACTCATTAGTCATACAAGAAATGACTTAAGATTCCTTCCTTCTGCCATTAAAAAAGTGAAATTCCTGATAGAAAATGCAAGTAATTTGAGATTGATATGTACACATGATATTTAAAATGGATCATCAAAAAGGACTTGCTGTACAGTCCAGTATTTTTAAATGAGCAAAATTTACACACAGGCTATTTGCACAGGCACAAATGAAAACTGCCAGCAAATATGTGAAAAGATACTGAAATTCACTATATCTAGGAAATAGAAATAAACAAGAAAATGTTTATACTCATCAACTTGGCAAAAATTAAAAACATTTATAATGATTACTAACAGTAGGAATGCGGAGGAAAGGGGGCACTCTCAGCTATTTTGCTGGTAAAAAAAGGAAAGATTTAGAATCATTTGGGAAAATAATCTGGTAATCTCTATTATAATAAAAGATCTGTCAATGGCAATAAAAGATTAAGTTGGAACAACATCCACTATTTGGAGGAATTTCCAGGATATTGATGAGAGAAAAAAAGGAAGGTGAAGAAATGTAGATATACATAATCCTAGTTTACTAATATAAAAACATACCCCCCAAAATCCCCAAAACCTCTGTATATGCAAATGTATATATATTTTATAAATATATATATATATCTACCCAGCATAATTACGAGCACAAAAAGAAAACAAAGAATATATCCCAGGCTGTTTACACTATTCCTTTTATTTTAGTGAACAGGGGTAGTAATAGTGAAAAACAGAGGAAAAGAAATAGGAAAAAAATGACCTGAGCAATAAAGCTGCATTAAAAAAAAAAATCACATAAGAATTTATGATATGAAGTTATGCATTTATTTAAATATACTTTTTATACTAAATACAAAGTTTAAAAACAAAGAACCATATGAGAAATAAAACCTGTTAAACAATGTATCAAAATAATACATTAGTATGGTCACTACTTAATGCAGTCAACAAATATTTATTAAGAGCATACTATGTTAAATGCTAGAAATAAAAAATTTTCAAAACAAGTACAATTAAAAGAGATAATACATCAAGAAATGGTAATTAACAGGAATATTCCGAGACTAAAAACTTTACTTCATATGATATATATTACCGGAAGCTGAACAGAGAGAGGAAAACAGCCATCATTGCAGAAGGAGAAAAAGAGTCAGTGAAATTAAGAACAATGAATATAAAATATATATATATAAATATAAAATATAAAAGAATAAAAATCGTGGCTCAAAGTAAGGAAGGCCTAAATTTCTTCTACACACAATTTCGCCCCCTCGAAGCACGAACACTAGAGTGTAAGTTTTCAGATTTTACCTTGCAACACAACGTTCTCCTGCAGAGCAGTACGCGTGTGGCTGTGCCAGTGTGACACGCGGGGCTTCAGCCCTTTGTCAGTCTGGGGCCCAGGGTGGTGTCACCCTACCTGTGTCATTCGCTATTAAACTCCACCTCATCACCTAGGTCTGACAAAGTACTGAATTCTAGAGCTCATATCCCAAGGATTGCAAAAATTAGGTGCGTTCTCTGAGCTTTTCTTGTGCTTTCCACAGAACTTGTCTTTTATTTTTGAACTCTCATTTACTTATAATTTCCACTGGTCTTTCTTAACACCCAGGGAGGCTACTGGGTGTTCAACATGAGGGTGATTTAATGGGCACTTATTTAGAAGGGATCTAATAATATCAGGGGGAACTGAAGCTTGTACTATGAAAAAATGTGAAAATGTAGGGGATACCTACAGAAAAAGAGAGCACTGGTTGTGGAAACAAGAGGGTAAAGCAAATGGCCACGCAAAAGTTTTGGAATTCAGCCTTGGAAAGGTAAGTGAGGAGAGTCCAAAATTTAGCAGCCTCAGAAGGGCTTCCACATCTCCAAATCAAACAGCACAGTCTCTAAAGGAAGAGCAGCAGAAAGGCTTAACGAGGCCACGTTAGAACATTTGCTGGACTAGGATCTCCTCTGAACTGGCTCAGAAGTCTCAAGGGAGATGGTAAAGCTATTAAGAGGACATTAGAAAAACATTCGTGGCTTCAGTGGAAGCTTCTCCTTTAATGAGTCCAAACTAAATACATTAATAAACAGTACCCAAGGCTTTTCTTAGTTGAAGTACCATATTACTCAGCATCTCTGGAGCCACAATGACATTTCTGGGAAGGAAGGAATAGCCATTTCTTCATTAGGTTTTTCACAATTGATACAGATGCTAAAAAATGAAGCAAAATACTGGGGGGGAAATCCATCAATTCATTTTTCTGTATATGGTCTTATTTTATTGAAGAGACTCACAAAATCTGGTTTTCTATCAGAGCACAGACTGAAAACCAATGAGCCGAGCTCCCACACTACACTGAATTCCTCACTTAGTCTTCACCACCTTCTATTAAGATTCCATGCCCTGCCTGCCCCATGAGTTTCTCCATGAAACACTTTCAAATCTTAAGAAACCTGGTTCTCTTTAGGTTATATGCAAGTATGGAATATTCCTGGTGGGGGCAGATCAGGAAACTAGCATTTTAATACGCTACAAAATGCTCTGAAAAAACATATACAAATATCTATCTCATGTTTTTCATTTTATGTAATTCAACTGAAGATGAACAAGTAATATTCAATTTATTTAAAAAAAAAAGCAAATCGGGAATTCCCAAGATTCCCAGAGTCAGGAGTTAAAAATGTTATGTAAGATTTTATGCAAATTTTGTGCCTGCAAAAGAGTTCTGATTTGGGCTTACGCTCTAAATACTTCTTTGATGTTCCTAGCACCACCATTCTTATCTCATGCCACTAAACTTAACTAATCAAAGTTACTTTACTATCAAGTGTCTGACCAAAAGGAATCTGTAATATGACAAATGTACTATAATGTTAAACAAACACTTTATTGTTTGCACAATGGTTCAACAAGGAAAAGCTGATGGTTACAAGGTTAACAATATTTGAATTCTGTTAGTAAAAGTTCAGACAACAACCATTCAAAATTCAAAAGAGCTATATGAATACTCTGGGGAAACTAGAGAGCTACTTGCAAAAAAAAAAATGAAATTAGAACATTCTAAACACCATATAAAAAAATAAACTCAAAATGGATTAAAGATCTAATCCTAGGAACAGATACTTTAAAACTCCTAGACGGAAACACAGGTGGTACACTTTTTGACACAAAAAGCAGCAATATCTTTTTGGATCCGACTCCTACAGTAATGGAAATAAAAACAAAAATAAACAAATGAGAGCTAATTAAACTTAAAATCTTTTGCACAACAAAGGAAACCATAAATTAAATGAAAAGACAATCTATGGTATGGGAGAAAATATTTGCAAATGATGTAACCGACAAGGGTTTAATTTCCAAAATATACAAACCACTCGCATTGCTCAAAATAAAAAAATAAAACAAACCTTATCAAAAAATGGACAGAAGATCTAAATAGATATTTCTCCAAAGAAGTCATACAGATGACCTACAGACACATGAAATGATGCTCAACATGACTACTTATTAGAGAAATGCAAATCGAAACTACAATGAGGTATCACTTCATATCAGTCAGAATGGCCATCATCAGAAAGTCTAAGAATAATAAAGGCTGGAGAGAATGTGGAAAAAGGGACCCCTCCCACACTGTTAACCGGAATGTGAAGCCACCATGGAGAACAGTACGGGAGTTCCTTAAAAAACTAGAAGCAGAGTTATCACATGGTCTGCCAGTGCCACTCTTGAGCATATAACTGGAAAAGAAGGAAACTGTTTTGAAGATACATGCACCCCAATGTTCATAGAAGTACTATTTACAGTAGCCAACACATGGAAGCTACTAAATGTCCATCAGTAAAGAAATAGGTAAAGAAGATGTGGTGCATATGAACAATGGAATATTACTCCACCATAAACTAGAATGAAATAATGCCATTTACAGCAACATGGATGGAATGGAGAACTACGTCAAAGACAAATTTCATATGATATCACTTATATGTGGAACCTACAAAAACAATTACAAATGAACTTACTTACTAAACAGAAATAGACTCAGAAACACGGTTACCAAAGGGAAAAAATGGTGGGGAGGGATAAATTAGGAGTTTGGGATGAATGAATACATACTACTATAAACAAATGGATGAACAATAAGGTCCTACTATATAGCACAGAGAACTATTTTCAATATCTTATAATAACCTACAATGGAAAAGAATCTGGAAAAAAACTATATATATATGTATATAAAACATAATAACAATCACTTTGCTGTACACTAGAAACTAACACAGCAATGTAAATCAACTATACTTTCATTTAAAACATATAAATATTTTTAAAGCTATAGGAAAAGAAAATTAACTAATGAAACATTCATCTCTCCAGAGAGACATTCATCTCTCCAGAGAGACATCAACTGAGCTACAAGAACAATGTTGTCTGAAATGTGACATGTGAGGCCTGAAGGCCAGGGACGGCCCTTACCAAGTTAAGAAAATCTGACATTCGTGTGCAATAGCACATGAGCAGCTGAGGCTCACCAAAGGAAGTAAATTCCAGAATGTGCGCATAACCCTAGTGCTTAGACCAGGAGGAATGGGAAAAAAAGAACAGAAGAGAAGACAATCTTTAAAAACTTATTTTAAAAATAAGAAAAGGAGAGTGGCTTTCTCTCAATTCATTTCCAATGACTAATACTCTGATTTTCATTCAGTTCAGTTCAGTTCAGTCGCTCAGTCATGTCCGACACTTTGCAACTCCATGAATCGCAGCACGCCAGGCCTCCCTGTTCATCACCAATTCCCAGAGTTCACTCAGACTCGCGTCCATCGAGTCCGTGATGCCATCCAGCCATCTCACCCTCGGTCGTCCCCTTCTCCTCCTGCCCCCAATCCCTCCCAACATCAAAGTCTTTTCCAATGAGTCAGCTCTTTGCATGAGGTGGCCAAAGTACTGGAGTTTCAGCTTTAGCATCATTCCTTCCAAAGAAATCCTAGGGCTGATCTCCTTCAGAATGGACTGATTGGATCTCCTTGCAGTCCGAGGGACTCTCAAGAGTCTTCTCCAACAACACAGTTCAAAAGCATCAATTCTTCGGCGCTCAGCCTCTTCACAGTCCAACTCTCACATCCATACATGACTACTGGAAAACCGTAGCCTTGACTAGACGGACCTTAGTCGGCAAAGTAATGTCTCTGCTTTTGAATATGCTATCTAGGTTGATCATAACTTTCCTTCCNTCATCTCTCTGCAAGTTGCAACCTCTCATAAAAAATGCATGATTTGATTGGCTTAGGAATGACAACTTCATTTACAACAGTCAAATAAATACCATACCTCACTCAGCAGTCTCTTCCCATTTATTTATTTAACTATCTCCATGGCCTTTGGGATTTGTACTGACTCAGTGAATGAAAGAAGATAACTAGTGTAATTTTCTTTTCTTAATCATGTTTAAGCAAAAATGATTAAATCTCTTTTTTTAAAGAAACAAGGACTGGCTAAAAAAAAAATTCCCTACTAAAAATAGATATCAAATTTGAAAAAATGCCTTAAGGGGTATTTCATACTACCCATGTTTAAAATGCAAATCCATTAAACATCTGAGCAGGACATCTGATATTGTTTTTAGCAGCTATATTTATTCATCTCATCTTCCGCCATGGTACTAGACTTCGGTTGATATTTTGCCAAATGAGGATCTCTCCTCCAGTGCTGCTAATTCTTTACAAGTTTGAGCTTAATTTCACGGTCTCATTTTGATCTCCACCTTCTATTCTAATGTGCAAGATCGTTTACCAACTTTGGAAACGACTTGTTGGCAGAGCTTAGGGAAATTATGACGGTTCGACTGTTCTATAAATACCTTCCCCTGAAGCTCAGTCTTCTAGAGATCAAATTCAAGGCTTGGGCCTTTCAATATATGGCATGTGACCAAAGTTTAAATGGCAAAGGGAAACTAAGAAAGGGGATCCATGAGATAGGACTTTCCTAAGAAATTTATTCTAAGGAAATAAAGGGAGAACCCTTCACTGACATTCAAGCTGCAGGGGCAAATCTACTCTGATGGTTTCTTACTTCTCTGGATGTGCTGTACTAAGTGTGGGTCTGGGAAGCTGGTTGCTTTCTGTTTGCTTTGTAATGGAAAGAACACCTCAGTCAGAATCATGAGGTTTGGTGGGGTCTGCATGTTGGCTTTGCCAATGCTAAGTACCTAGAGTCAAGCCACTCGGCCTGGTTAAGCTCCAGGAAACTCATGCTGGAAGCCAGGATCATATCAGCAAATTCACTGTCCGGTCTTGAGTCCATGTTTCATCCTGTGCTTCTAGTCTGTAGGGCAGGAGTCTATGTGACCCAAAGGAGTGTGAAAGACCATGCAAGAGCCGAGACTGCGTACACCCCTCTTACTTTTACCCCACCATTGTGTAATACTGTGAGTGTCTACGAATAAAAGCTATCCCCTTGGGAGTTTGTTTACTCAACAAACATTTGTGGAGCCAGAGCCCAAAGTATGAGGCACCACCCTGGCCTTCTGAAGCTGGAGCTCTGTGTGGGAGATACTGATGCATAAGTCACAGGGGAACAGAACACAGCAGTAGGAAGGGTGAATTTCAGCACAGGTGGAATTATGCACAGTGGACCACAAAGCAGGAATATTCACTCCTACCTTCCGGAAGCGTGAGGCTATGTTTTCACGGCGGGAACACAGTGTGTGAGCAAGGACGGCGAAGAAAATGAAGACACAGTGTAGACATGGGTTGAGAGTTCCCACCTCACCCTCAAGAGTCGACAGTTGTATTCATTGTTTTTCAGCCAAAAGACACAACACAACAATGTTCACACACTCCCAAGAGCACCTAAGGAAACAGGAAGCCCCCAGCATCTGGTGGTGATTCCACCATCCGCTCCCCCTGCAGGAAAGCACTCAAAAGACTAACAAGTTTGGGTCTAGGTAGGATAACTCCAGAAATTCCCCTACGCCCATCTGTGCTTTTATTAGCTGTGAGGACAACTGATGAGACCCAAGTGATGAAGAGGCTGAAGTTGCAGAGCTGCTTCTCAGGGAGAACACAGACCTCCTCACTGATAATGAATGGGGCCCAGGCAGGGGGACGAGGGTGAGGATGATTTCAGCTTCTTGTCCTAGTTGGCCCTCATGTCCACGCAGGTGACGCATAAGGAGGGCTGGGCTTGTAGGTGGAGAGGACTTCAGGTTTGGAATTTCCTGTGGGCCATCTGGATGGAACTTCCCNATTTCATGGCTGCAATTACCATCTGCAGTGATTTTGGAGCTCCCAAAAATAAAGTCTGACACTGTTTTCACTGTTTCCCCATCTATTGGCTATGAAGTGATGGGACCAGATGCCATGATCTTCATTTTCTGAATGCTGAGCTTTAAGCCAACTGTTTCACTCTCCACTTTCACTTTCATCAAGAGGCTTTTTAATTCCTCTTCACTTTCTGCCATAAGGGTGGTGTCATCTGCATATCTGAGGTTATTGATATTTCTCCCGGCAATCTTGATTCCAGTTTGTGTTTCTTCCAGTCCAGCCTTTCTCATGATGTACTCTACATAGAAGTTAAAGAAGCAGGGTGACAATATACAGCCTTGATGTACTCCTTTTTCTATTTGGAACCAGTCTGTTGTTCCATGTCCAGTTCTAACTGTTGCTTCCTGACCTGCATACAGATTAGGTGGGACCAGACAAAGCTCTGAGGACCTTAGAACCTCATTAGATCACCAAAACAAAGCAGGCTTTAGCCAAAACCACAGACTGCCTCCCTATAACACACTATATCAATACCCAGAAATCTCTGACATTCTGGAATTTTTAATGACAACTCCCAATCTCTTCGCAACTTTTGACTGTCATAATTTGAACTAACATTGAATCACACATTTTAGGGGGGCAGAAGAATATAGTGGCTAAAAGTCCAGGCATACTTACCCACCTAGAGATTCAATTTTCACCATGGCCACAAACAAAATTCATAAATTACTACTGTCATACAGTACAGATATATCCGTTAAGTATTAATATCAAATAGAAAGCAAAGTGTTTTCTCTCCTTAAACATGATCTTTCCAGAACACTCTAAGCCACTTAACTTGGGAGTAGGAAAACGCATCAGGCTAAATTAATCCTTTCCAGTTTCCACTGCACTGTTTAATCCAAAATCACCTATTAAAAGCACATAGGTTACCACATATATTAAAGTGACACAATATGAAATTAAACATTTCTTATCAATAGTGATCCTCTATTGTACTGTCAGAGATGGAATTCCAAAGGACTGTTCAAGCTTTTAGTCAAAATGACAATTACAATGCAAATACTCGGGCTCTGGTTTCTCAAGAATAGGGGTGGGAAGCAATCTTTCTCTCCCTCTTTCTTTGTAATTTTCTGCATTCTGTAAAGAGAGTAGAAAATAAGCACGGAAAATTTCTCTAATCTTCTCTCACAAAAAAGAACAATTGTCTCTTCAGTGCTGTTCTTACGCTCACCAGATGCAATTTGCTTTGAGAACAAATGTATAAAAATTAAGGTTGTTGTTGTTGTTGTTGTTTTAAAAAAAAGGCTACCCACATCTGTATCTAATTATTCAACAAAGTATCCTCTTCCTAATAATTACCAACTAACAAGGGTATGCGTCCTTTTGTGAAATGGAGGAAAAATGGAATTTTAGAAAACAAAAGCAGGTTTTTCTATCAGCTTACATTATAATTTCAGGTTTGCAATTTTTATTCCTAATTTTCAATGGGCACGTTTCCTAAAACTTAACAAAAAATTTAATCTGTCAATCTAAAAGGGTTAATGATCTTTAAGAACACACAAGTACATCTGAAGAACATCACCTTTAAAAAAAAACATTTTGTAAAAGAAAAATATAAAGCATTCCTTTTGTTNATTTTCAATGGGCACGTTTCCTAAAACTTAACAAAAAATTTAATCTGTCAATCTAAAAGGGTTAATGATCTTTAAGAACACACAAGTACATCTGAAGAACATCACCTTTAAAAAAAAACATTTTGTAAAAGAAAAATATAAAGCATTCCTTTTGTTTTTAAATCTTTTGGTTTCCTTGTTTCTAATTTTTTTAATGCTTTATATATCTAAGAAACATTTAAAGGTAATCTCACAATTTTCCTATAATGACAATTATAAAACATAACCAAGATGATAAAATGATAATTCATAAATCTAAACTAATATTAATGAATGAATGAGTGGAGAAAATGACAAAGCACATCCTGATAGAATTCTGACTGAAAAATGTAATAGATATGACAGAAGATTTTTTAAATCACTGTTTAGCATCACGTACAGCAGTAACTATTTCATGAAAGAATCAATAGATGCTAAAATTTGCAGGGGAAAATATGATGAAATATAGGCTATTTTCAAGTTTCAAACAGTTTCCCCATAATACAAATAATTAAAAAGCATAATATAGTAACTTTACAGTAGAGAAACCTGGCAAGCAACACCTTAATCAAGGTTCAGTTTTCATCAGTGATGGAACAAATCAACATTACACGCCTCCTGATCTGATAACCTAGGAAAAACCCAACAACAATTCTCTGAGTTTCCTACCAGAAGTCCAAGACCTGAATCTAGTGATGAGGAAAACAAACAACAAACCTAAAACAAAAGACATTCTACAAAATAACTGGCTAGAAAAAAAAAAAGACTGAAAATCTATTTCAAATTAAAGGAGACCTGCCTCTTGAGAAACCTATATGCAGGTCAAGAAGCAACAGTTAGAACTGGACATGGAACAACAGACTGGTTCCAAATAGGAAAAGGAGTACGTCAAGGCTGTATATTGTCACCCTGCTTATTTAACCTATATGCAGATTACATCATGAGAAACGCTGGACTGGAAGAAACACAAGCTGGAATCAAGATTGCTGGGAGAAATATCAATAACCTCAGATATGCAGATGACACCACCCTTATGACAGAAAGTGAAGAGGAACTAAAAAGCCTCTTGAGGAAAGTGAAAGAGGAGAGTGAAAACGTTCGCTTAAAGCTCAACATTCAGAAAACGAAGATCATGGCATCTGGTCCCATCACTTTATGGAAAATAGATGGGGAAACAGTGGAAACAGTGTCAGACTTTATTTTGGGGGCCTCCAAAATCACTGCAGATAGTGATTGCAGCCATGAAAT
>SJYV01052401.1:571816-592003 GCA_006410875.1 Neotragus pygmaeus | reverse complement strand
TGAGTCTGAGTGAACTCCGGGAGTTGGTGATGGACAGGGAGGCCTGGCGTGCTATGATTCATGGGGTCGCAAAGAGTCAGACACAACTGAGCGACTAAACTGAACTGAAACAGACATGATGGTCAAATGCTTTATGTAATCCTGTATTGTACCCTGGACCAGAAAAGGACTTTAAGTGGCAAAATTTTAATAAAACCTATAGGTTCATAGTATTGATCCAATGTTAATCTCCTGTGATAACAGAAGAGAATGTACACACCCTATTATTTAGATTTAAAAGCATCTACATATTTCAGCAACTAGCCTCAAAAAAAACTTTTAGATATACACAATGGAGATACACATATAAAATAATAAAGCAAGTCTGGCAAATATGAGTATTAGGGGAATCAAGGCAAAGGATATACATTATTCCTTTGTTCTAATCACTCAACTTCTTCACAAATCTGCAGTTTCAAAACAAAAATATTACTTCGGGCTTCCCTGTTGGCTCAGTGGTAAAGAATCTACCAGCCAAAACAGAAGACCCCTGGGTCAGAAAGATCCCACACGCCACAGAGCAACCAAGCCCACGCACCACAACTAGTGAGCCCGTGCTCGAGAGGCGAGAACTGCAGCTGCTGAGCCCATGAGCCACAACTCCTGTAGGCCGTGCACCCCAGAGCCTGTGCTCCCCGACAAGAGAAGCCACCTAAAGGAGAAGCCTGCGCACCGCAGCAGAGTCGCCCCCGCTCACCGCAACCAGAGAAAGCCCACATGCAGCAATGAAGGGCCAGCACAGCCATAAATAAATATCATTTACAAAAAAAACAATGTTACCTAATGGATAAGTAACCTCCAGTTTGAATTTGACGATAGTCTAGTCCAGGGATCTGCAAACTTTTTCTATAAAGAGCCAGTCAGTCAATATGCATTTTAAGCTTTGTGAGCCATACA
The DNA here is from genome assembly GCA_006410875.1 of Neotragus pygmaeus. Taxonomy (NCBI): domain Eukaryota; kingdom Metazoa; phylum Chordata; class Mammalia; order Artiodactyla; family Bovidae; genus Neotragus; species Neotragus pygmaeus. The sequence continues at coordinate 591,067 of SJYV01052401.1, read as the reverse complement.
GTCTTTTTCACAACATCTCGACTCTGCTGTTGTGTCACAAAAGTACTGAAAATGAGTGGGAGTGGCTATGTTTCAATAAAATTTCACTTACAAAAATTGGCAGTGGGCTAGATCCAGTCCATAGGCCAGTGTGCTGACCCCTGGCCTAGTTCACACCAAAGAAAATGCATCTGAATAGTTATACCTTCAGTTCACATGTACAGAGCACAAGCTAGACACTATGTTAACTGTTTTATTCACGTCAATTTATTTACTCCTGCACCAACGTGATTAAGTAAATGCTATGATTATTTCTATTTTCTACAGAGGAAATGATGTAAAGACTTGACTCATTAGAAAAGACCCTGTTGCTGGGAAAGACTGAGGCAGGAGGAAAAGGGGGCAACCGAAGATGAGACAGTTGGATGGCATCACTGACTCGAAGGACATGAGTTTGAGCAAGCTCCCAGAGTTGGTGATGGACAGGGAGTCCTGGCGTGCTGCACTCCATGAGGTCACAAAGAGTCGGACACTGAGCAACTGAACAACAGCAAAGGAAATGAGTCTAGAGAAGTTATGGAACTTGTCCAAGGTCACACATCCAGTAAAGGGTAGGCTCTGGTTTTGAACCAGGAAGGGTCATCTACATACAAGGAACTGTAAGCAATATGCTGCACTTCTCACATGGACTGAACTGTCACATGCAACACCCAGGAACTAAAACCATTTTAACAATAGTTAAACAACCACCTAACCTCAGGATTTACATTACGAAAGCCACTTTTCACAAACCTCCTGCAGCTGCTGAGAAATAAGTCCCAGTTGATCCTGCCGTCTTTCTACCAGCTCTCTTTCTGTTCGCATCTCTTTCTCTATTTCCTGAAGCCGCCGCTCCACTCGATCTGAAACCTTAACATAAACAAAGAAAAAAGTGCCATTATAGAGCTGCTAGGCAAAAAAAAAGAAAGACTAAACGGAAGAGATATCTTATGCCAGATACACTACTGCCTAAAGCATTTACGACTGTGTGTGGCTTATTTGTAGAACCATTTTTAATGACATTTATAAAGCAGGTCACAAAAATACTCACTAAAAGTTGCAATAGTAAACAATCATTAGTCTCCAATTAATCCAAACCTAGACCCCAGAAAAAGACTGAAATGTTTCAAAGTATAAGCTGTGTCTAAAGATCAGAGTGAAAGGTAATAAATTAGAAAAGAGTGCCCTCTGGTGAGTTAGAAGACAATTACCAATTTTGCCTACAACTGTATTTACTACTTTATGAATGATAAACTGTTCTATTTAGTTCTTTTTCATTTTAATTATCTAAAACCATGACCTGTCTTGGAAGGTTTTGATGTTTATATGCAGCAAATAATTGAAAGGGCTTGTCAACCTTTGCTACTATCTGATGTGCTAAAAATAAACTAGCTGTAAAAGATCAAAAAATCAAGTCACATGGAAAAATGTTTAATTGGGACTCTCTAAAATAAACATGAAAGAATTTATTCTCTGATGTAAGATTTTTCCTTGCTAAAAGTTATTCACATTCAAACACACTTCATGTGTATTATTATACAGTCCCCTAAATAAAATATACACTACTTGACTACTTGCATATATATTTGGTATAGGAGGATACAATAAAAGACATTTGTATTCATTTAAGAGAAGCAATATATACAGCCCTGTTACAAGAAATCTTTTGCCACAAATTCTACGGAGTCAATAAATGTCTTGGTCACAAGGGATCTTACTGGGGCAACAGAAATATTCCAAACTAGATTATTAAAACAAGACCTGGTGCTGACTGTTGCTCAGAACGTGAGCTCCTTATTGCAAATTCAGGCTTAAACAGAAGAAAGCAGGGAAAACCACTAGGTCATTCAGGTATGACCTAAATCAAATCCCTTATGATTAGACAGTGGAGGCAATGAACAGATTCAAGGGATTAGATCTGGTAGACAGGGTGTCTGAAGATCTATGGACAAAGGTTCATTGTATTGTAAAAGAAGGAGGCAGAGACCAAAACCATCCCAAAGAAAAAGAAACGCAAGAGGACAAAGGGGTTATCTGAGGAGGCTTTACAAATAGCTGAGAAAAGAAGAGAAGTGAAAGGCAAAGGAGAAAGAGAAAGATATATCCAACTGAATGAAGAGTTCCAGAGACTAGAAAGGAAAGATAGGCCTTCTTCAATGAACAATGCAAAGAAGTAGAGGAAAGCAACAGAATGGGAAAGAATAGAAACCTCTTCAAGAAAATTGGAGATATCAATGGAATATTTCATGCAAGGATGGACATGATAAAGGACAGAAACAGTAAGGACCTAAAAAAAAGCAGAAGAGATTAAGAGATGGCAAATACACAGAGACGGTCTTAATGATCTAAATAACCGCAATAGTAAATTTGGAAAACTCAGCAGTGGCCACAGGACTAGAAAAGGTCAGTTTTCATTCCAATCCCAAAGAAAGACAACGCTAGAGAATCTTCAAACTATCTCACAACTGCACTCATCTCACACACTAGCAAAGTAATGCTCAAAATTCTTCAAGCCAGACTTCAACAGAACGTGAATCAAGAACTTCCAGGTGTTCAAGCTGGATTTAGAAAAGGCAGAAGAACCAGAGAACAAACTGCCAAAAACCACTGGCTCATTGATAAGACAATCGGAGCAAAACATCTACTTCTGCTTCATTGACTATTCAAATGCCTTTGACTGTGTGGATCACAACAAACTACGGAAAATTAAAGAGATGGGAATACCAGATCATTTTACCTGCCTCCTGAGAAACCTGTATGCTGGTTAAGAAGCAATAATTAGAACCAGACAAGGAACAACAGACTGATTAAAAATTGGGAAAAGAGAAAGTCAAGGCTGTATACTATCACCCTGCTTATTTAACTCACAGAGTACACCATGCAAAATGCTGGGTTGGATAAATCACAAGCTGGAATTAAGATCACAAGCCGGGAGAAATACCAACAACCTCAGATATGCAGATGACACCATTCTAATGGCAGAAAGCAAAGAGGAACTAAAGAGCCCCTTGATGGAGTTGGAAGAAAAGAGTGAAAAAGCTGGTTTAAAATTCAGCATTCAAAAATCTAAGATTATGGCATCTGGCCCCATCACTTTATGGCAAATAGATGGGGAAAAAGTGGAAACAGTGACAGATTTTATTGTCTTACACTCCAAAATCACTGTGGATGTTGACTGCAGTCATGAAATTAAAAGACTCTTGCTCCTTGGAAGAAAAGCTATGACTAACTTGAACAGTGTATTAAAAAGCAGAGCCATCACTTTGCTGACAAAGGTCAGTACAGTCAAAGCTGTAGCTTTTCCAGTAGTCATTTACAGATGGGCGAGTTGGACCATAAAGAAGGCTGAACACCAAAAAACTGATGCTTTTGAACTGTAGTGCTGGAGAACACTCTTGAGAGTCCCTTGGACTGCAAGGAGATCAAATCAGTCAATCCTAAAGGAAATCAACCCTCAAAAGTGTTAATAGGACTAATGCTGAAGCTCCAATACTTTGGCCACATGATGCGAAGAGCTGGGTCAACGGAAAAGACCCTGACGCCAGCCAAGATTGAAGCCAAAGAGAGTGGAGGGGACAGGATGGTTAGACGGCATCAGGGATTCTGGACATGAGCTTGTGCAAACTCTAGGAGGCAGTGAAGGACAGAGAAGCCTGATGCACTACAATCTACAGGGTCACAAAGCGTTCGAAACAATTCAGCGACTGAACAAACAGACACAAAACTAGATTATGGTGATAGGTGCATAACTCAGTACATTTACTAAAAATTATTTAATTGCACACACAAAGCAGATTAATTTATGGTAACTATACCTCAAATCAGGTTATTTTTTGAAAAGACCTGGCAAACATAAGTTCAATTAGTCAATAAAGGTTAAGCAAACATTCCATCAAGAATTAGTAGTTAACATTTACTAAGACTGGTAAGTCTTGGGTTTCCAACTTTGAGTGCTCAAGAGCAATTAAGATATATTTACTAAAACCTCAAAACACCTTTAGCATCAGGCTTCTAATTTATTCTAGCAATCAACACTAATATCCCAATAATTTACTACTGCATCTGAAATAAAGGCAGTACTTGCTGTTACAGAAACAATATTAAAATATAAATCAATAAAATAAAGCTAATTCATTCTATTTTTACAAAGTGGTAATACCTTCATTGCTCACTCAATATGAAAAGTAATACCAACACATATTAAAAATAAATAATAGGGAATGATCTCAAACATATTAGGATGGTGATTATCAACAAAAACCAGAAAACAATGCTGGGGAGGCTGCAGGGAAACTGAAACCCCCATTGCTGGTGGGGTGCACAAGTGTGGGGCCACTATGGAAAACAGTCCAGCGGCCGCTTAAAAAAGAGAGATTAGAGTTACCACATGCCTCAGCAACTGCGTTTCTAGGCATACACCTAAAAGAACCGAGCAGGTCTCAAAGAGATTATTTATATAACCATGTTCAAGGCAGCATTACTCACAACAGCCAAAAGGCAGAAGCAACTCAATTGTCCATGTACAATGGTGGGTGCAGGGGCCTGGGGAAGGAGGAATAAGTAGCTGCTGTTTGACAGGTGCAGCTCCAGTTTCGTAAGATGAAGAGATTTCTGTATTTGGTTGGACAACAATGTGAAAGTACATAACACTAACGAACTGAACACTTAAAAATGGGTAAGATGATAAATTTTATGTTGTATATATTTCACCATTAAACAAATAAGATAGAATGATAAAAAAGTTTTTAATCTGTTAATATCATCTATCAGAAGAAAAATAACATTAAGTATTTTGTTGTATACTCCCAAGAAATCTTTCTATGGATATGTATATGACTCGTCAAACATATATCCATTTCATTTACATTTTTAAACAAAAATTGGAATATTAGAGCTTTGTAAATTTTTTCAGTTTATATATATATAAACAAAAATATACATATATTTTTTCTTTTTGCAGTTCACATATCATGGATAGATTTTCATGATAACAAATCTATATCCTGATTTTAGCAAAGGTATAGTTTTCTGTTCACTGATTAAAATCATTCCCTGTTTATAATGGGATAACTGTAATTTATTTTTACTGGCACATGTTGTGACAGATACTCCTGTATAAGATTATTTTTGTAAACTCAAAATACAATCTTTAAGTAGAATTATTAAGGCAAAAGGCATGAGTCAAAAAAAATTTTTTAATATGGACTTTACAGAATTTTGAACTTTTACCCAAATTTTTAATTCTAAAAACACTGAGGAGATGAAGCAAGGTATTAACCATGAATCACAAAACAAACTAATGAGAAAACTGATTGCAATACAAATCTCCTTTTTCAGCAGCATCTGTAATTCTCAGCTCCATTTTCACACACTCATTCATTCAGTAAGAATACACATACACTAACTTGTTCCAGTTTAATGCTAGGCAGAGGTTAGAGATACAGCAATACACGGATGTATCCAGAGACCCTACCTTTCAACAACTTTTATCCATTGAAGACTGACACTGAATGAGTAATTAGAAATTTTCTAATTAAATTCAATGAGTTGAACAACTGATGTACTTCAGGAAAGCAGGCTGTGCCTATTATTAGCATCCTATCAAAATGTAAGCAATTCAAGTAACTAAATACCAAAATCAAAACCCAAGATTATTTAGCCATTATTTACCTTACCACCATAACTGGTACATGAAATGAGACTGAGTTACCATATTTGAAGGACCCTCCATTTTGAAATAATTGTTGTGTTAGGCAGTTACTGACAGGGTTTCAATAGTGTCTGCTTCCTGGTGTTCATACACTGGTAATAATTTCCTCCCCTTGAGTGTGGGCTGGCCCTAGTACTTCCTTCTAGTGAACAGAATATGACAAAAGTGATGATGCGTCATTTCAATGATTAGGGAACAATAAACTCTAACTTTCAACTTAATAGCATGTTTTCACTTCTCACTTGCTCACTCTAAAGAGGCAAGCTGCCATGTACTGAAATGCTTTGTGTAGAGACCACATGTCAAAGAAACAAAAGAGGTCTCTGACCAACAGTTCATGAGGCCTGATGCTTCAATCCAATAACCTAAAAGGAACCAAATAAGCAAGGAAGAAGATCCATTCTAGTGAAGCCCTGAGATGATTGTAGTCTGTGAAAGACCCAGAGCCACACCTGAATTCCTAATCCATATTAACTGTGAAATAATAAAGGTTTAAAGCCACTAAATTTGGGGAGAGTTGTTATGCAGCCATAGATAGTTAACTAATGCAACTTTTTAATTGATTTTCAAATAAATCCTCACCCGAGAAATAAACTAGAGAGTCTGATGAAGAAGAAGAAAATATACATGTTTTTTCCACTTCATCCACAAAATTTCTATCCACTTCACATAATTTTCTTCTCCATGTCTAACTATTAAGATCCCCATTTCATCCATGGTAGAGGGATTTTTAAATAGACAGGTAGCTGGTCAATATTGAGAAATAGCTAAACAGTACTGAGAAAAAAATAAAACATATACACAAACTAGCATGACTGAAACTGAATAAACACAAAAAATATTTTATGAATTTCATTGACTGTGTGGATCACACCAAACTGTGGAAAATTCTTCAAGAGATTGGAATACAAGATCACCTTACGTGCCTCCTATGAAACCTGCATGCAGGTCAAGAAGCAACAGTTAGAACTGGACATGGAACAACGGACTAGTTCCAAATCAGGAAAGGAGTATGTCAAGTCTGTATATTGTCACCCTGCTTATTTCACTTATATGCAGAGTACATCATGCAAAATGCTGTGCTGGATGAAACACAAGCTGGAATCAAGACTGCTGGGAGAAATATCAACAATCTCAGAAATGCAGATGACACCACCCTAAAGGCAGAAAGTGAAGAGGAACTAAATGTTTCTTGATGAAGGTGAAAGAAACAAGTGAAAAGGCTGGCTTAAAACTCAGCATTGAAAAACCTAAAATCATGGCATCTGGTCCATCATTTCATGGCAAATTGATGGGGAAACAATGGAAACAGTGACAGACTTTATTTTCTTGGGCTCCAAAATCACTGCAGATGGTGACTGCAGCCATGAAATCAAAAGACACTTGCTACTTGGAAGAAAAGCTATGACAAACTTAGACAGCACATTTAGCAGAGACATTACTTTGCCAACAAAATCTGTATAGTCAAAGCTATGGTTTTTCCTGTTGTCATGTAAAGATATGAGAGCTGGACCATAAGAAAGCCTGAGTNTACTTGGAAGAAAAGCTATGACAAACTTAGACAGCACATTTAGCAGAGACATTACTTTGCCAACAAAATCTGTATAGTCAAAGCTATGGTTTTTCCTGTTGTCATGTAAAGATATGAGAGCTGGACCATAAGAAAGCCTGAGTGCCAAAGAATTGATGTTTTTGAACTGTGGCGTTGGAGAAGACTCTTGAGAACCCTTTGGACTGCAAGGAGATCAAACCAATCAATACTAAAGGAAATTAGTCCTGAATATTCATTAGAAGGACTGATGCTAAAGCTGAAACTCCAATACTTTGGCCACATGATGGAATGAGCAGAGTCATTAGAAAAGACCCTGATGCTGGGAAAGATTGAAGGCAAGAGGGGAATGGGATGACTGAGGACAAGATAGATAGATGGCATCACCGACTCAATGAATATGAGTTTGAGCCATCTCTAGGAGATGATGAAGGACAGGGAAGCCTGGCATGCTGCAGTCCACAGGGTTGCAAACAGTTGGACATGACTGAGTGACTGAACACAACAAAATTATAATCATCCTATAGGGCTACCAAAGTATCTAGATCTAGTCATCCAGAGAGATTAACATGCTCAAAATATTTTCCTTTTCCTACTGTTAATATTTGTATTGAGTCACTCAACTCCAACTAAGTCAGCAACAATCAAGGACCTAAAACATACATTTGGATAGCTCCAGTTTTCTCTTTGTCTATTCTTTCTCATCTCTTTCTATGTTATATTCTGTATCAGTTAGGGTACATTCTAGACTCTTCCAAAAGGATCAAATACACATCAGCTCAAATAAGATAAGGGTTTCTTTCTCTCTCATCTTACTGCCCAGAAGAAAGTAAGACAAGCTGTCAGGCCACTCTCTTCCCTAAGGTCATTCAGAGATCCAGGTTCCTTCCATCTGTTGCTCCATCGTCCCCAGACTGTTATCCTCACCTGCATGGTTTAAGTTGGGTTAGTGCTACAATCCCATTTCAACCCACATACAGACAGAGGAAGTCTCAGTCAAGTGGCTTTGTTTTCAAGGATACAACCCAAAAGGTGCATGTACCACTTTTACTCACACCTAGTCAGTCACATGGTCACAATTTAGATACGTAGGAAATCTAAGGTATGTCATCTCTACCTGAGTCATCACGGGCCTCGATAAAACTGCTGGAGGTGGGGAACAGGCTCATAAGAGGAGGAAGATGGGGATCTGATGCTAAAGGAAAGAAGGAACTCAATACAATGGGCCAATTAGAAAAACATATCTTCACGCATATTGCAGTTTTAAGGTAAGCCACATTTCATTCTTTTTGGAAAAGAGTAAGATAAATGTTAATTCTCAGATGAAAGTATTAGAAGAGGACATTTAAAATACTAATTATAAAGTTGACCAATATACAACAAACGCACATAAACTTTAATCTTATAAATCCACTCTTAGAAATTTATTCTACCAATTTACTTTCCCATGTGAAAAACAGTGCACGTTCAAGATCAATAACTGCAGTGCTGTGGATTAAAGCAAAAGATTTAAACCACCTAAATGTCCATCAATATAAGACTGGCTAAATAAATTACGGGACATTCAATGGAATGCTTTAAATATTAAAAGAAAGGAATTAAGAAGCTCATGAAATACTAATATGGGACAATATCAAAAATATATTAAGGGAAAAAGGCAATATACAGAAGTGTTTTTACTATGCTAATCGCTAACAATAACAACAAAGGGAGAGGAAGAGCAGCCACCCTAGAGGTGGTGGCTATCAGCAGAAGACTTGAGTGACAAAAGGAAGCCAGCCACGCAGAAAATGGGAAAAGAGAAGCCAACGCAAAGACCAAAATGTAGGAACGAGTCTGGCAAAACCAAGGAACCTAGAGAAAGCCAGATAACGTAGGCAACAGAGCCTACAGTAAATCGTTTGAAACAGAATCATCTCAGGGAGCGTTTTAAAAAGCATTAGAGAAATTCACTGGGATGACTACTTTTAAAAATCACTTGGGAGAATTCCTTGGCAGTCCAGCGGTCAGGACATTGTGCTCTCATTACTGCAGGCCCAGGTTCAATCCCTGGTTGGGGAACTGAAATCTCACAAGCTTCTCGGCATGGCCAAAAAAATAAAATAAAAACCACTTGGGAACTGTCAGCACAGATATGGACAATTGTAAGAGGCAAGAGACCAAGTTCAATGCATTCCATTGCAGTAAACTCAATAAAAGTGACCAAACAGAATTATTAGATGATATAGACGGAATTGAGCAAGACTGCAAGAAATAAAAAGGACAAAGTCTGATAATGGATTGGGAGTGTGGTATGAGAAACAAGATCTGGAGTGAATCCTGGAGACTCCCGAGACAGAGAAGACGACCGAAGGAGGAGCACACGTGGACAGCTCTCAGCAGCACGGCGCAGGCTCTGTCCCTATGACACAGCAAACATTTACAACTTTTGAAGATAATTCCCAATAATATTATAAGGCCTGCATGCATTATTGCCACCCCACATTTTTTTTTTCTATTTCTGAGACCTAAGGGAAAAGCCTAACATTGAAAAATTCTTTTTTACCAGAGTCCATATTAATCAGTCAAATTCACTGCCAAAGTATCAAAATGTCCAGAATCTCTAAATTTAGTTGTAAAAAAGGCAAGATAACAATGAAAGTTAGGAAAGCTTTTAAAGTCAGCATTTTAATGAAGAGAGAGGAAACAATAGCAAAAGCATTCTATTCACAGGATTGTATTCTGGCATTTCAATGTTGATTCCTCAGATCTTTAATAATATCTGCTAGCTTAAAATCCACTTCAGTAAATATTAGTTATACACACTGCCATTGTAATCTCTGCAATAACTATTTTATTCCAAATGCAGTATTGGGGGAGGTCTTAATGTTCGATTAATAATTAACTCATAAGCTGCTGGATCCATGTTTACATTTCAAATTTAGTGGCCCTCCTACAGAAATCAAATTAAAAATGTTTTAAAATAATCAAACTTAATATGCAGTCCTATCACACTCAGCCAGATAAAGCCCAGATAACTAATGGACTAAAATTTCTCCTATGGTATGATACACACAAAATATTGTTTATTATCACGATTAAGTGTTGACAGAAAATATTTCCCATAACATCATGCTAAAATAATATTCCCCTTCCAATGGGCAGTTTGAAAACAAACAAACAAAAATTTATGACACCCAAAGGATTAACAAATTAGATCTTGGCCTGTGTGATAGGAACTAATACTTTCTGCCTCTCAAAGAAAAATGTGTTCTATAAACTTTCAAGATATATTTCAGTTACTGAGAACAATGTATGATAAACAACTGTAGCCTCAGAATAATGCACAATAAATGTGATTAAAAGCAGTTACCAAAAGAAATTGAAATTGGTAGACGACAGAAGCAGTCAGTCATTTTTCTTTATGTACTAGTACAATATTTAAAAGGTTTCCACAGTGAATGTGCATCACTTTGGTAATCTTATTTTAAACTTAAATCTGGAGATGGGGACACAGTTGCAGCCTCTGAGAAGTTTAATGCTTAAGACAACAAAACTGCATCTTCCCTTATGACAGGCTATCATTAATTCACAAATACAACACAGTGTGTCAAACTGTTACAAAATGTAAACTCTGACTTCAACTGGGATGAGTCACAAAATCTATACTAAGCCTTGAGCAAACTGAAAGTAAACATCATGTGGCCTTCAGAAGACCTTCTAAAACTCAACAATATTATTTTTTAAGCTTTGCATTAGACAACTGTTTCTTAATCAGAACTACATATAACCAAGTGAAGTTTGAGAGGATCTGTACAGTTATGAGACAAATCTGCTTTGAAAACAAATTACAGAAAGCACAAAACAAGCTGTAACATCACAACTTGATGGGAGGAAATGGCAGATAAACAATTCAACAAAGTGCACAATTAGGTATGTACAATTTCCTAGGTTTTGACAACACAAAAGGATGTGCCCTGATGAGGTGGGCCCACTGGGTAGCTCAGTAAATAGTCAAGTTGTATAAACCAATCACACCAATGAGCTAAGCACTAGTGAGGTGTGACATCTAGCTGCCCAGTTATAGCTTTTATCTAACACAGAGTAATTCTTGATACATGGTAATGATGAGAGAACTCAGACATTCTTTGAATTCAGCTGTTAACTTCAAACTCAGTGGTTATAGTTTAGATCCATGTTAACATTCTACACTATATAGATAATACTTGCTAATTTTATTTGCTATATGAAAGAAATATAAACACAGTAACTTGGTTCATTACGGCTTCTTTTATAAAATGGCGAAAGGTGAAACTTAGCAAATGTAACGTACATCATGCAAATCAGCATTTCAAACACCAAACTATCCCACCTGTCTAAGAATGTCAAAAACCAGCATGACAACTGGGTATGTCCATGGCTTACTCAGATCTACAAGGATCTCAGAACAATAAAAATATTTGAGTTTGGATCAAAGTCCTTGTAAAAAGCATGCTCACAAGTTATACACCTATGTAGCAAGTAAAGGAAGACTCAGCTGAAAAACTTGGTAAAATCATGTACAATAAAAACAGCAAACACAGTAATGGAACTTGATAGAAATAAAAAGATTCCGGGAGTTTCACTTCTAAAAATGACAGATTAAACGTGTGTGTTAGTTGTTCAGTCATGTCCAACTCTTTGCGACCCCATGGACTGTAGCCCACCAGACTCCTCTTCCATGGGATTTCCCAGGCAAGAATACTGGAATGGGTTTCCCTCCCCTTCTCGAGGGAATGTTCCTGACTCAGGGATTGAATTTGTGTGCCCTACATTGAAGGCAGTTTCTTTACCATCTGAGCCACCAGGGAAGCCTGATAGACGAAGTCAGACCAATCCTTCCACTGAAAATAACTTAAATAGCAAAAACTACTACTTTAATATCTGTTTTAAGGCACTAGAAAGCTTAAAAGATAAGTCAGATGAGACCGAGATGCAAGATAAAAAAGAAACCCAAAGAGATCAGTCTATCTTCTCTCTCTTAAATATCAGCCTATTTCTGAAAATGAAGAAAAACAAGTTGAGAATACTTTCAAGGAAGGGTTAAACTTCCGCTATCCCCACACCCCAGAACTCCGGACTGGAATCCTGAAGGACTATATACTAGCAGTAAGGATGAATCAAAAATAGTTGAAACCTGGCACTGAAGTGTAACACTGAAATATCTCAATGATAAATGATATGGTAATTCATGATTGCTATGGCCCCTAATCTAACGAAAAGGAAACATGTCCTTTCATACATAATAATTATCAAACTACCCGTGCAAGATTTCTTTGAAGACATGAATATTTCTGTCATAAACAAATAACCAATCAAAACCAAAATTAAGGCAAAAATGATATGACCAAAATCCAAGAAAAATAAGAGGTAACAGAAACAAACCTATAAAAGGTCCAAACAAGGGAGTTATGAGACAAAAGTATATGGTTTGAGGATTTGGGCAAAAAAAACTACAAAGTAAAGAGAAAAGAAATAAAAAATGAAATGTGTAATGACTAAAAATAAAAATCAATAGGTGAGTCTGACAGATTTGATTTAGCCAAAGAAAGGAACAAAATGAAAGATCAGCAGAAAACATTCAAAATAAAGAATGGAGAAACAACTTTCTAAAATTATAAAAAATGAACCTAAGAGACAAAACGGATCGACTGAGAAACTCTAACATTACATGAAATGTGAGGTCTACAAAGAAGAGACAGAGAGTAAGGCAAAAATAACTTTTAAAAAGATAAGTGAAGTTGCTCAGTCGTGTCCGACTCTTTGCGACCCCATGGACTGTAGCCTACCAAGTTCCTCCGCCCATTGGATTTTCCAGCCACGAATACTGGAGTGGGTTGCCATTTCCTTCTCCAGATGATCTTCCCAACCCAGGGATTGAACCCAGGTCTCCCGCATTATAGGCAGAGGTTTTATCGTCTGAGTGACCGGGGAACTCAACACAACTATAAACATCAAACAAATCAACAGAACACAACTAGTAAAATTGGAAAAAACAGGAAAAATTCAAAAGCAATTAAAGAAAAAATACATATTATCCTCCAAAAAAGCACCACTAAGACAAATAGCTGACTTCTCAACAGAAACAACAGAACTCAAAAAATGATAAAAATGTTATCTTCAAAGTATAGAATGGAGAAACAACCACCTATCTACAATTTATATCTAGTGAAACTTCCTTTCAACAAAGAAAGTGAACTAAAGACATTTTCAGACAAATATAGACAGGATCTGTCATCAAAAGACCCACTCTGAATAAAATTCTAAATGGAACTCTGTTTGGTACATGCAGATTCACTCTAAAGGAAATTTTAAAGTATGTTTCTAAGGCACATGTGGAATCTCAGAGATGCAGAAAGGAATTAAAAATATAGAAAGAAATGGAAATCAAAGAAAAATAAATGTAAGGGTAAATCTAAAAGAACAATCCATACAAAATAAAAATTAAAAGACATTTACTCCTTGAAAGAAGAGTTATGACAAACCTAGATAGCATATTAAAAAGCAGAGACATTACTTTGCCAACAAATGTCCGTCTAGTCAAACCTATGGTTTTTCATACAGTAGTCATGTATGGATGTGAGTGTTGGGATTATAAAGAAAACTGAGCGCCAAAGAATTGATGCTTCTCAACTGTGGTTTGGAGAAGACTCTTGAGAGTCCCTTGGACTGTAAGGAGAGCCAACCAGTCCATCCTAAAGGAAATCAGTCCTGAATATTCATTGGAAAAACTGATGCTGAAGCTGAAACTCCAATACTCTGGCCACCAGATGCAAAGAACTGACTCATTGGAAAAGACCCTGATGCTGGGAAAGACTGAAGGTGGGAGAAGAAGGGGATGACAGAGGATGAGATGGTTGGATGGTTTCACCGATTCAATTGTCATGAGTTTGGGTAAAGTCCAGGAGTTGGTGATGGACAGGGAGGCCTGCTGTGCTACAGTCCATGGGGTTGCAAAGACTCAGACTCAACTAAGCGACAAACTGACTGATGTAGTTCAATGAAATACAAAATTAAAATACATGATAGTAACAGAAAAGTGGACAGTGAGATTAATGGGGTTAGAATTTCCTAGGTCCTGCATTTCCTGGGAAGATCTTAAAGTGCTACTTTACATACATTTGATAAATTTTGGATGCCTGTTTTAATCCCTTCATTAACTATAAAAAGAGTAACAAAACAAGGTTAATTAGCAACATAATATGGAAAATGAAAACTAATGAATCCACAGGACAGAAAAAAAATTTTTTTAAACATCAGAAGTGGAACCAATAGAAAGCAAAGAGTAAGATGGTAGATTTATACAAACTAAATCAATATTTATATTAAATGTAATATGGAAAATTTTAAATAACAACAGGGAACCAAAGACCAATGCTGTAAAAAGCAATACTGCATAGGAACCTGGAATGTTAAGTCCATGAATCAGGCAAATTGGAAGTGGTCAAACAAGTGATGGCAAGAGTGAACATCGACATTCTAGAAATCAGTGAACTAAGATGGACTGCAGTGGGTGAATGTAACTCTGATGACCTTTATATCTACTACTGTGGGCAAGAATCCCTTAGAAGAAATGGAGTAGCCATGATGGTCAACAAAAGAGTCCAAGATGAAGTACTTGGATGCAATCTCAAAAATGAGAGAATGATCTCTGTTCGGTTTCCAGGCAAATCATTCAATATCACAGTAATCCAAGCCTGTGGCCCAACCAGTAATGCTGAAGAAGCTGAAGTTGAACGGTTCTATGAAGACCTTCAGCTGAAGTTGAACGGTTCTATGAAGACCTACAAGGCCTTTTAGAACTAACACCCAAAAAAGATGAATTTTTCATTATAGGGGACTGGAATGCAAAAGTAGGAAGTCAAGAAACACATGGAATAACAGGCAAATTTGGCCTTGCAGTACAGAATGAAGCAATGNTGCTGGGAGGGATTGGGGGCAGGAGGAGAAGGGGACAACAGCGGATGAGATGGCTGGATGGCATCACCAACTTGATGGACGTGAGTTTGAGTGAACTCCGGGAGATGGTGATGGACAGGGAGGCCTAGCGTGCTGTGATGCATGGGGGGGTTTCAAAGAGTCGGACACGACTGAGCAACTGAACTGAACTGAACAGATACTTAAAGCTATTTCTGAGCTATTGGTGTTCCTAAAGAGAATTTATATCACAGAAAATTCTGAACTAAATTATGTCAATAGAAATATAAAAACAGTAAACATAAATATTTTAAGAGCCAACTCTAATGTGGTTTTAAATACCATCTGTCCCTACCTATTCCATCTTTGTATTACCAGAATACAAAAGACATGTCTACTATCCAAGGGTTTACAAAATCAGATGGATGTTCCACCCATGCTTAGAAACATAAAAAGGCTAACACATCTGAAAAAGAGAGAAAAAGTTTTCCTCCATTCTAAACATTCCCTCGGAAGCCCCAGGTCTGTAACAAACAGGAAAAAGAACAGTTGTCAGTGTGACTGCCATTATGAAAAAATGTGCACTGCCCAACTCTGCATCAGAATATCTCTTTCACTCATTCAAAGACTTCAAATCCCAGAAAATCACACGGTCAGATGTTAGACTATTAGTACAAACTAGGATCACAGTTGTCCAAATGCTCTCTTCAGATCAGCAGAGTTAGCCAGCAGGGGAAATAAGATGGCATCTTTTTAGACCTAAAGAGCTACGACAAATAAAAACAACACTTAATGCTGGGAATAACATCCAGAGCTGTACAGAGCTATCGACCTAAAAAGAGGATTCAACTAAAATCTGAAGGAAAAAGAGTAAACCTAAGGAAGATCCACATCCCGTGAATTGCTGAGAAACTTCTGGTCTAGGCATTTTAGCCAAGTGTGAATAAAAAAATAATATTAATAAAAATAACGTATGGATCCAGAAAACAAGTTATCTATAACTTTTTAAAGAGAATGTCAAAATAAAACAAGTGATGGAAAAGAGAAGGCTTCCTAAATCCAGCCAAAATTAAAGGTAGAACATCACTTATGGAAGGATAAATTGGTTTCCTTGAGAAATTGTGCAGAAAAAAAGTAGCTTCAGCTGAAAGAAGAGCACAGCTGAAACAGAATATGAGTCACAAATGAGCAAATCCTTTTCCATTTTGGTTGTTCTGGTATAGCTCTTCTGGAGAATCAAGGTTAAAAATAGCCTGGATTAAAAGGAACAGTGCTAGATTTCAAGAATGTATTTGTATTGCCACTCTCATTTCTGGAAAAAAAAAAAAAAAAGATAAACCTAGTATTTCCATACCCTCTGTTCCCTGCTTCTCTACACTGGGGTATGTACGATACCAACCTGCCTAAACATTCACCAGTTAAGGGCCCAGACTATCAATCCAGGGAAATATACTGATAAAGCCTGGGAGAACTAAGGTCTACCTGGAGAGTAATTAATATATAAAATAATTAACATATAAAATGAAACTAAGTTTAACATACAGGTAGACAAGAGGTCTTACATAGAGAACTTAAAATAGCAAATCAGTAATCCATACAAGAATAAAATTATACAATGTTAAAATTAAAAACTTTGAATCCAAATTACAACATGAAAGAAGGAACTGAAAAGGTAAAACGTCTTCAGCTCACACAAATTAGTGACGGAACGAGTTCTACCAAGATTCCCTGTGTTTATTATTTGCATCTTTACAAACTAAGCTTGATGTCAGTATCCTCTTTTTTCATAGCCTATTTTTTTAATTGAAGTAAAGTTGATTATATTTTTGGAAGCAGAGTCAGCTGACATTTCTAATCATTGCATCTTTTGGAAGGTAACCTGCCTTTTATAGCTCTATCTTTAAGATTTTTCTCTTTGACTTTAAAAAGTGTCAATAGTTCTACAATGATATGATTATGTGTAGTCTTATTTGTAGTTATTCCACTTCTGACTCATAGAGATAATGGAATCTGTAACCTGATCTCTTTCATGTGTTGTAAGTCTTCAGTCACGTCTCTTCTTCTGCCCCTTTCTTTCCGCCTCCCTTCCCTTCTCCTCTTCCTCTCCAACCAGCTGCATTCAAGTGATACCGTTTCACCAAATCCCATGGGTCATCCATGCTCTCCTCTCCTTCTTTTATTCTCCCATTTTTCTTTTTGAATATATTTTGCTGGTCTATTTCTCAATTTATTCTCTCTTCAACTGTACACAAGCCACTACTTAATCCACCTGTTGATGTTTTCTTTTTCCTAATTTACTTGTTTGCTTTAGTTATATTTTCAATTTCCATTAATTTTTTTCTGGTTACACCAAGTCTTAGTTGGGTGCACAGGATCTCTTCGTTGCAGCATGCAGGATCTCTTCGTTGCAGCATGCAGGATCTCCTGGTAAGGCATGAGGGACGTTTAGTTGCAGCACGTGGGATCTAGTCCTCTGACCAGGGATTGAACCCAGGCCCTGTGCATTGAGAATATAGAGCCTTAGCCACTTAACTATCAGGGAAATCCTTGTGATTTTCATTTGATTTTTTGCCTTTTAGAGTTTTCAATTCGATGTCAACATTCTCAGTCTTAATTTCTTGAACAGGTTAATCATAGTTATTTTATAGTTTGCTACAGGTCCTCTTTTCCCTTGGTTTTCAGTCACCTCTTGCACTTTCTTATGCCTGAGTATTTTTTAATCATGTGACAGACATAAGAAAAACTGTGGAGTTAATTTAAAGCTCTGGATTGATGACATCTTCTGTCAGAAGGGATTTGGTTCTGCTTCCATTAGACAGTGAGCCTAGGTCACCAGGAAACCCAAAACACCTTAATTTGTTAGAACTGAGATGGCCAAACAATTGATGCTTTTGAACTGTGGTGTTGGAGAAGACTCTTGAGAGTGCCTTGGACTGCAAGGAGATTCAACCAGTCCAGCCTAAAGGAGATCAGTCCTGGGTGTACATTGGAAGGACTGACGTTGAAGCTAAAACTCCAATACTTTGGCCACCTCATGCAAAGAGTAAGGTCAGGTGAAGGGTCTTAGAAAAGACCGTGCTGCTGGGAAAGATTGAGGGCAGGAGGAGAAGGGGACGACAGAGGATGAGATGGTTGGATGGTATCACCGACTCGATGGACATGGGTTTGGGTGGACTCTTGGAGTTGGTGATGGACAGGGAGGCCTGGCATGCTGTGGTTCTTGGGGTTGCAAAGAGTTGGACACGACTGAGTGACTGAACTGAACTGAGATGGCTCAAAGCTGGGCTTCCGTCCCCATCAGCACTGTCAATTATTTTCAATTTATCACTGCTCTTATTTTCAGTTCACCATTTTCCTTGGTTATTGCCCTTTGGGGTCTCACTCAAAAGCTGGAGGGTTCCTGAACTACAATTCTGGTCCCTCCAGCCTCTTTAGGTCTACTGATAGCTCTGATCCTATCCACTTCTAAACCACCTTGTTTCAGATCAGCTACTGCCTTGACAGTGAAGTCCCAAATATAGCTACTGCCTTGACAGACTCTTCCTTCCAGATTTCAATTTTTGCCAGATTTTGACTATTATATTCCCCACTATGTTGGTAGTTTTCTAATAGTTTAGTAAAATTTTTTACACTTTTTCACCTTTTCAGTTGTTCTGCATGGGAGAGTTGATCTAAAATAAGCTCATCAACAAATGCCAGAAGCAGAATTTGCCAGCATCCTTTTTACGCTGGGCTGTGCTCAGTCCCTTCAGTTGTGTCCAACTCTTTGCAACCCTATGGACTGCAGACCACCAGGCTCCTCTGTCCACAAGATTCTCCAGGAAAGAATACTAGAGTGGGCTGCCATGCCATCCTCCAGGGGATCTTCCTGACCCAGGGATCCAACCTATGTCTCTTGTGTCTACTGCATCACAGGCAGATTCTTTATCCACTGAGCCACCTGGGAAACCCATTGTGTGGGTTTATTTGCAAACAAATCCTGAGCTGTAACTAAAAGCTGATTAAGAAGATGAATTTACACACACACACACACACACAC
>SJYV01052401.1:477459-568152 GCA_006410875.1 Neotragus pygmaeus | reverse complement strand
AGTAATGTTCAAAATCCTCCAAGCCAGGCTTCAACAGTACATGAACCATGAACTTCCAGATGTTCAAGCTGGATTTTAAAAAGGCAAAGGAACCAGAGATCAAACTGCCAACATCTGATGGATCATGGAAAAAGCAAGAGAGTTCCAGAAAAACATCTATTTCTGCTTTATTGACTACGCCAAAGCCTTTGACTGTATGGATCACAATAAACTGTGGAAAATTCTGAAAGAGATTGGGAATATCAGACCACGTGACCTGCCTCTTGAGAAATACACATGTAGGTCAAGAAGCAACAATTAGAACTTGACATGGAACAACAGACTGGTTCCAAATAGGAAAAGGAGTACATCAAGGCTGCATATTGTCACCCTGCTCATTCAATTTATATGCAGAGTACATCATGAGAAACGCAGGGCTGGAGGAAGCACAAGCTGGAATCAAGATTGCTGGGAGAAATATCAATAACCTCAGATACGCAGATGACACCACCCTGATGGCAGAAAGCAAAGAAGAACTAAAGAGCCTCTTGATGAAAGTGAAAGAGGAGAGTAAAAAAGTTGGCTTAAAACTCAACATTCAGAAAACTAAGATCATGGCATCCAGTCCCACCATTTCATGGCAAATAGATGGGGAAACAATGGAATTGTTTATTTGGGGGGGGCTCCAAAATCACTGTAGATGGTGACTACAGTCATGAAATTAAAAGACACTTGCTCCTTGAAAAAAAAGTTATGACCAACCTAGACAGCATATCAAAGGTCCGTCTAGTCAAAGCTATAGTTTTTCCAGCAGTCATGTATAGATGTGAGAGTTGGACTATAAAGAATGATGAGCACTGAAGAATTAATGGTTTTGAACTGTGATGTTGAAGAAGACTCTTGAGAATTCCTTGGACTGCAAGGAGATCCAACCAGTCCATTCTAAAGGAGATCAGTCCTGGGTGTTCATTGGAAGGACTGATGGTGAAGCTGAAACTCCAATACTTTGGCCTCCTGATGTGAAGAACTGACTCACTGGAAAAGATCCTGATGCTGGGTAACATCGAAGGTGGGAGGAGAAGGGGATGACATGGATGAGATGGTTGGATGGCATCACTAACTCAATGCACATGAGTCTGAGTAAGCTCTCAAAGTTGTTGATGGACAGGGAAGCCTGGCGTGCTGCAGTCCATGGGGTCGGAATCAGTCAGACACAACTGAATGACTGAACTGAACTGACCCAGTAGAAATAAAAATAAAACTCAGCCACTGAGATTGAATAGCAATACTTGTTTACAAGGCAGTTCATTCAAATTGTTAAGACATTCTTTTAAACAAACAATTCAAGTTGAAAAATCTCTTTCTAGTGATAGATGAAATAATTTCGGCATCAATAAAAATACTAACTACAATGGAATAAAGCTGTTCCAATATGCCTAAGTTCGTAAGTTAATGATACTCAAAAAAGAAAAAAAAAAGTCTTTGGTCACCAGTAGAGAATGCTAGGGAAGTAACTCATCATTTTAGAAAGGAGTAAATAAATTATAAGCTTTCAGATTAACAATAAAAGAGCAAATTTTAAAAACTTTCATCAACATCTCTGAAAGGCCTCTAACGTCACTACTTGAAGGTCTAATTTGAGACAAAATATAAGTCAAGCTCGGTGAATTGAAATATATATATATTGCATATACATATAAAACTCAGAAAGACTGAGTATACTGCAAATCAAATATATGAAGAGAAGTCACCTAGGCAGCAGTCGCACTCCATATAAGGGGTGTAATCATTAAAAACATCATGATTCAAAAGAACCAGAAGAAAGCCAGTACTTGCCTCAACTATACTACTTCTGCATCTGCTCCAGTTGACCTATTTAGCAGACTAACATTTTGAGGATGAAATAACATAATGTATGTCAAATAATTAGAGCAATGCCCTAGGGAAGATAAGTTTCTCCAGTAAATGGAAATTTTCATTGTGATGATTACAGATGCTGAATATACGAGCAAACATGAGTGAAGAAGTGGGATGTTTTAATCTGAAGAAACTCTTCAGAAAAATATAATTCCCTAAAGATGACTCACTGAATTCCTCTGTACATCTATAGACTCAAACAGCAAAATTGTCTCTATTCTCACTCTCAGCTATTTCAACTTTCTATTTTACATTGGAGTTTAGCCGGTTAACAATGTGGTATTAGTTTCAGGTGTACAGCAAAATGATTCAGTTATACATATACATGTATCCCTTATTTTTCAAATTCTTTTCCCATTTAGGTTGTTAATAACATTGAGCAAAATTTCCTGTGCTATATAGTAGGTCCTTGTGGGTTAACTATTTTAAATATATTAATAGTATGTACATGTCAATCCCAAACTCCCTAACTATTCCTTCCCACCACCCTTCCTACATCTTTATAACCCCACATGTAACTCCTCCATAATATAATTCAAATTTCATTTTAGCATTATCAATTTTCATTTCTTTGCAACACGTTCACCTTTTGGACCAATTCCTTTATCATTATTATTTATTTTTATAAACAGCAAGGTTTGTCACTGGAATAGAAGGGAAGTATCACAATTATACTTTCACTGTCTGCAACCAATCAGCAACAAACTTCGAAAGCAGCAATTTGTTATTTACACAGTAATGTGTGGCCTGAAAAGCTAGCAGCAAAGTTTCTCCTTTTTTGCAGTTACTCATCATTAACACAATGTTGTATTAATTAAAATTTGAATTGTGTTGTTTAAGGATGGGTGTTATTTTGACCACACAGGGGTAATCAAATTCATGCACATCAAAACCATGCAACAAGGACTACCTGTCTTTACTTTTCAGAGTTCTCAAAAAGCTACTCCATGCATTCAGTAAAGGTGTTACAGCTGTATTCAGTGGAAGAGTTATGCTAAACTTCACCTCACCTGGGACTGGGACTCTGGTTTGTTTCTTTCAGTGAAAAAATATATATATACTGACTTTCCAAAAGTCATTAATAACTAAACCTCTTGACCAGTCTTTGGGAAGGTAAGGTTTCCAATCAACAGTAAACAGCTAAGAAACTAGGCACCAACTCCACATACAGTATCAAAAATGCCTATGAAATAAATCATATGAAGTAAAATTTGCCCTCAGTAAGATGAGAAAAGGCAAAGAGCCACATGGATTAACTTCCATGGTCAATTTATAGTTATTGATACTAATAAGCAGTGTATCTCACATACTCACATTCTCAACAAAATTAAGCTCATTGAACAAGAGGGGTAAAAAACCTATCTACCATTACTTTCACAAAGAGGAATTTCCATAATAAAGTAGGAATAAAACAAAAATAAAATACGAAACAGTGATTACTCACACATAAACACAATAGGTAACAAATATTCAAATAATTAGCTTACATACAAATGAAAAACACAACAAAAAAAAGTCAACAACAATCTTGGTAAACATTCTAAATGTTGCACTTCAAGTGACGTGAGAGATGCTCAGTCATGTCCGACTCTTTGCGACCCCATGGACTATACAGTCCATGGAATTCTCTAGGCCAGAATACTGGAGTGGGTAGGCTTTCCCTTCTCCAGGGGATCTTCCCAACCCGGGGATTGAACCCAGGTCTCCCACACTGCAGGCAGATTCTTTACCAGCTGAGCCACAAGTGAAGCCCGTTGCAATTCAAAGTAGGTTTAAATTGTGGAAACCATTAAAGATCCTATTTAGTTTCTTCAGATACTTTTTTACTCCAAATTATCCTTTATTTTCATACTAGGAAAACACACATCCCGTAACACAAATTATACAGAAATGCATGCAAATCTGGTCATGTACAGGTAACTGCATCCACTTGGCTGCATGGTTGAGCAGAAACTGGAAACACGTGAATACTTCATCTAACCATTTACTCTGGTTTCACCTGACAGTAAAGTCAGTATTTAGCAAACATTCACAACGAACATAGCACTGGTAACTATGCAGGCAGTTCATGTTGTATAAAAAAGAAAATTTGAAGTACTTGATTTACAAGGTCAATTTGTAAGGTCAATTTGGCAAAATCCAGGGCAGAAGTAGAGGCAGAGAAGAGGTGATGTCAAAAATTTTGTCCAACAAAATAATGACAGCCGTGGGCACACCAATTAAGTGCTTTCTACTTGACTTTCCTTCATTGCCTGTTTCCCCACAGAATGTCAAGGTTGAACTGGCAATAGACTGCAAAATAGACTGGTTGTAGAGTTAATTTTATCAGCTCTCCTTTGGTCCCTTACAGCCTATTTATCTTCTACTATTAACACTAGAACAAAGAGAAGGAGGAGGACAGAAAGAAGAGGTGGAGGAGGTGGGGCATTTTATAAAATTAGAGTGCAAATTTATGGATTCCGTATTCTTCTGGTCCCACCATCTGTTGCTGAAATGTATTTTTTAAATGGCTGCTGCTATCTTTTTCATTTATCAAAAGATCATTATCTCTGACTGCTATCCCTAACCTCTCTGCATATGCTGACTTATGGAAATACAGGTCCATACGAATACTTTTCAAATTTAGAAATTCCCTTTATTTATGTAACTATTTTATTTTTAAATGAAATCTCATATATTCAAAGCCCATACAGAACACATTCTAACCACAAGTTTTTTTTTTAATTTTTCAAAAGTACTTCCATAAAATATTTGTAATGTTAAATAAGCATGTATGAAAAATGGAACGTACTTTTAATAGTACCTTATTATATTCTGGGTGGGCAATATAATCATGGGGGCAAAAGCAATATTACATATGCTGCCTATTTAGCATATACTTTGAAGTCAAAATAATCAGGTACACTTATCACTGTGAATGTTATAACACATTATGTCGTTTATATAAACAATAATATACAAAAGAAACTTAAGTCAGACCCAATGAATTCAAGGAAAGCACAGCACCAGTACTGAATGCCTATAATGTGCTGTGGGGATTTAGTCACTCAGTTGTGTCCGACTCTTGTGATCCCATGGACTGCAAACCGCCAGGCTCCTCTGTCCATGGGACTGGAGAGGGTTGCCATTTCCTTCTCCAGGGGAATCTTCTCGACCCAGGGATGGAACTCACATCTCCTGCCTTGGCAGGTTGGTTCTTTACCTCTGGGCCACCAGGGAAGCCCTGCCTAATATACCAAGTACTATATTAAGAACATAGCCAACACTTGAAGATAGGGATTACTTAATGAATTAAAGAAGTAACAAGAACATAACGGTTTAACAAGAGTCTAAAACAGCATGACTACTTCAATAAATGTTAGCTCTATAAGGCATATATAATTATGTTCATTTTTCAGATGATTAAACTCAAGTTCAGAAAGGTTTAATAACTTGCCCAAAATCACTGAAATGGTTTCTAGTGGAAAAAGTTCAGGATTCAATAATAAGTCTGACTCCAAAGTCTACAGTTTTCCACTAGTTTCAAAGCAAAATTTTGTAAAAAATTCTGTCTAGTAGTTTCATGGGAAACTTGGCAAAAAATTTTAAACATAAGGGTCTAAGAACCTAACTCCTAAGATCTGAAATATATTTACAAAAAGAGGGTTTTGACAGAATTCAGTTGTTCCATTACAACTTCTTATCCAGAGACTCTTACTACTTAACACTAAAGTTGTTAAAAGTTGGTACAGTTCTCACCTTTAGGGCAATTATCAGAACTCAGCCAGAGAGAAAAGTATGAGTACCTTCAGCTCTGGAATATTACAAGTGGCTCATGTGTGGCTTCAAAAATCTAACATTATCCTTCTGGGCTGTCACTATGTATATCTGACAACTGAAACCCACTAAAAAGAAGAAAAACCTGCACTTTGTTATGTAACATTCAAATTTTTCCAAAGTTCATATGCCAGATGGTAAGAGTCTATTATTCCCAAAGGGAAATTTGAATCAGAGTACTTAATTTGAGGGAAAATAACCTATTAATACATGCCTCTAAGGTCTAATTTGATGTTACCATATTTTAACCAATCTTTACCTTAAAAATGTTCTTAGTGAATCTAATGATTTGAATTAAGAGAACTGTATCTTTTCTTTATATGGACTATTAACTACTTCAGCCTCATCAGCTACAGTCCAAATTTCTACTGCAGAATGTATTAACTTTCTATGTTGAACATTCCTTAAAGGCATTCCATTTCTATAACATTAACACAAAAAACAGACCTATTCTCTCATGAATAGTAACATACAGTCCTAGAAATATCCTAAACACTAGGCAATTCAACTGCACTATTTAACCCAGGACTACAATATATTCCAAATTTTCCTAGTAAACTTGCAAATAAAACTTTGCCATACGTCCTCTAGGGCTTCCCTGGTGGCTCAGATGGTAAAGAATCTGTCTGCTATGCAGGAGACTGGGGTTTGATCGCTGGGTTGGGAAGATCCCCTGGAGGAGGGCATGGCAACCCACTCCAGTATTTTTATCCAGAGAAGTCCACAGACAGAGGAGCCTAGCAGGCTACAGTCCATGGGGTTGCATAGAGTCAGACACGACCAAGCAACTAACACTTTCATAACATAGGTTCTTTTTGGACCAAATGTTCTCAGACTTTCCAAAAAATTTACAGCATGAGAAATAACACAGGATGACACCTCCTTAAGTTCATAAAGTTCACTGAGCCCGAAGATCCTAAATTATATCATCCAACTTAATATGGCTTGTTGGCTGCAATGGCTACAAGAAAGGCTAGTTAGGAAAAAAAAAAAATCAACAGTTATCACTTAGGAAGAAGGGGGAAGGAAATATGCAGAATCCACTACATTGCCTTAAGTGGCAGCTCGAACTGCCGACTTTGACAAGCCTTCAATGCCAATCCAAGCTCAGCACCAGACTCCCTCCCGTTCTATTTCCACATTTGTTCCATCTAACTCTCATTCTGGACATTATACCAGATGTAACCTTAATGACTTGTATGATGATGGGCTTTGGATCTTCATTCAGTTAAGATAACCTCCAAAATCTACTTTATCAATGTAAATTATATAACCCTTCAAACTTGGAATCCAAAATCCCAATTTTCAGAAAAAAAAATTCACAGCATCATGAAAACCTGGGTAACCACAACTGAATGACAGGAACAAACCCTGGTGCTGGGTTTGGGGATAATATCCTATCCTTGGCTCTGTCACTGACTTACTGTGAGACTGTGCAAGTTAGCGACCATCTGTGCAAGTTAGTGACCATTCCATGCCCCAACAGCATCTACCTACTAGGACTTCTGAAACAATTAAATGAGTTTCTATCAAACCAAAAGAAAAAACAGCCTGTAAACTAAACTTAGGCAGAAATTCCCAAAGAGGTAGGTGTTGTTTTCCTATGAAACACCACACACCCACTGCTGATCCTCTAACACTGCTCAACTCTTCACAGAGCAAGACCTTCACATAAAATAAGCAAAGAATTACATTTAGCGTTGGAATAAAGATTCAAGAAAACAACAGCAAAATCATGTACAGTTCAAGAAAAAGTAGTCCAANCCCACTGCTGATCCTCTAACACTGCTCAACTCTTCACAGAGCAAGACCTTCACATAAAATAAGCAAAGAATTACATTTAGCGTTGGAATAAAGATTCAAGAAAACAACAGCAAAATCATGTACAGTTCAAGAAAAAGTAGTCCAAAAATTGACTGATCATGACTCTTGACCCTTACAAAACCAACAGAAATAATTCCCACAATTCTCTTGTTTGAAGAGATCATCTCAGGAGGAAAACATTGCACTGAATATTTATATTGTCCCTCACTCACTGACAAATTATGTTCACAAAACTAAATCTCAATAAAATAAATATATAAGTTTATATACAGTTGACCTTTGAACAACACAGGTGTGAACTACACTCATCTACCTATATGCAGATTTTTTTCAATAGTAAATAGCACAGTATTGCATGATCCAAGGTTGGCTGAATCCATGAACACAGAACTGTAAATGTGGAGAACTTCAGACAGGGAGGAAACTCAGACACCAAGGGCCAACTACAAGCTATACACAAATTTTCAACTGCATGGAAGGTCAGAGTTCCAGTCTCTGTGTTGTTCAAAGGTAAACTATATATATATAACTTATATCCATTTCCTGAGATTTAGCACTAGTGTCATTTCTAAATCTAAGTTAATAATAAAAGTTCTTATCTTACCTAGAGCAGAACAGCTGATCTCATTTCCTAGGAAATCTCTTACATGTTAAAAAAGAAATGCTAATTTCAATTAGACAATGGATATTTAATACGGAGAAAATTCTTTTAACAGTTGAACACTGGTTAAAATGGATTAACCAAAATTCAACATCTATTCATGATAAAAACTCCATGCACCCTAAAGCCCATGCTCTGTAACAGAAGAAACCACCACAATGAGAAGCCCATACTATGCAACTAGAAACAATGTAACTCACTCTCCCCATCCAGAGAAATCCCACACAGCAACAAAGACCACAGCCAAAAATAAATAAATAAAATTAAAAAAAAATAAAATCACATCTGAAACAAAGAAANTAGAAACAATGTAACTCACTCTCCCCATCCAGAGAAATCCCACACAGCAACAAAGACCACAGCCAAAAATAAATAAATAAAATTAAAAAAAAATAAAATCACATCTGAAACAAAGAAATACTCAGGAATAAACCTGACCAAGGAGGTGAAACATTTATATGCTGAGAACTATAAAACACTGATAAAGAAGATGACAAAGAAACAGAAAGATATACCATGCTCTTGGATTGAAATAATTAATATTGTTAAAATGGCCATACAACTGAAAGCAATCTACAGGTTTAATGCAAATCCCATCAAATTACCCATGACATTATTCACAGAACTAGAGCAAATAACCCTAAAATTTATATGGAACCACAAAAAACCCAGAATTGCCAAAGCGATCCTGAGGAAAAAGAACAAAGCTGGAGGTATAACCCTCCCAGACTCCAGACTATACTACAAAAAGCAACATCAAGAAGCATGGTACTGGCTTAAAAACAAAAAAGAAAAACAAAAAAAGACATATGAATCAATGGAACAGAGAAGAGAGCCCAGAAATAAACCCACATACCCAGTGTCATACCCAGCCTCCTT
This sequence comes from Neotragus pygmaeus, assembly GCA_006410875.1. Classification (NCBI taxonomy): domain Eukaryota; kingdom Metazoa; phylum Chordata; class Mammalia; order Artiodactyla; family Bovidae; genus Neotragus; species Neotragus pygmaeus. The sequence continues at coordinate 559,076 of SJYV01052401.1, read as the reverse complement.
TGACACAGCACCACACAACAGCAAGTGGTGTTGGGAAGGCAGGAAAGTTGCATGTAAATCAATCAAGTTAGAACACTCCCTCACACCATACACAAAATAAACTCAGTGGCTTAGGGGTTTAAATATAAGACCTAACACCACAAAACTCCCAGAAGAGAACACATGTAAAATCTGTTCCAACATAAATCATAGCAATGTTTTCTTAGGTTAGTCTACCAAGGCAATACAAACAAAAGCAAAAATAAACAAATGAGAAACCAAATTTATAAGCTTTTGCACAGCAAAGGAAACCATAAGTACAACACAAGGACAACCTACAAAATGGGAGAAAATATTTCCAAACAATGAGACCAACAAAGGATTTCCAAAATAAACAGCTCAGTACAGTTCAGTCGCTCTGTCATGTCTGACTCTTTAAAACCCTATGGACTGCAGCACGCCAGGCTTCCCTGTCCATCACCAACTCCCAGAGCTTGCAGAAACTCATGTCCATCAAGTCAGTGATGCCATCCAACCATCTCATCATCTGTTGTCTCCTCCTCCTCCCGCCTTCAATCTTTCCCAGCATCAGGATCTTTCCAAGGGGTCAGCTCTTCACATCAGGGGGCCAAAGTACTGGAGTTTCAGCTTCAGCATCAGTCCTTCCAATGAATACTCAGGGCTGATTTCCTTTAGGAGGGACTGGTTGGATCTCCCTGCAGTCCAAGGGACTCTCAAGAGTCTTCTCCAACACCACAGGTCAAAAGCNGCCAAAGTACTGGAGTTTCAGCTTCAGCATCAGTCCTTCCAATGAATACTCAGGGCTGATTTCCTTTAGGAGGGACTGGTTGGATCTCCCTGCAGTCCAAGGGACTCTCAAGAGTCTTCTCCAACACCACAGGTCAAAAGCATCAATGTTTCCGCACTCAGTCTTCTTTATGGTCCAACTCTCACATCCACACATGACTACTGGAAAAAATATGGCTTTGACTAAATGGACCTTTGTTGGCAAAGTAATGTCTCTACATTTTAATATGCTGTCTAGCTTGGTCATAGCTTTTCTTTCAAGGGGCAAGCATCTTTTAATTTCATGACTGCAGTCACCATCTGCAGCGATTCTGGAGCCCAAGAAAATAAAGTCTCTCAATTTCTCCATTGTTTCCCCATCTATTTGCCAACAAGTGATGGGACCAGATGCCATGNTATGCTGTCTAGCTTGGTCATAGCTTTTCTTTCAAGGGGCAAGCATCTTTTAATTTCATGACTGCAGTCACCATCTGCAGCGATTCTGGAGCCCAAGAAAATAAAGTCTCTCAATTTCTCCATTGTTTCCCCATCTATTTGCCAACAAGTGATGGGACCAGATGCCATGATCTTAGTTTTTTGAATGTTGAGTTTTAAGTCAGTTTTTTCACTCTCCTCTTTCACTTTCATCAAGTGGATTTTTAGTTCCTCTTCCCTTTCTGCCATAAGGGTGGTGTCATCTGCATATCTGAGGTTATTGATTTTTCTCCCAGAAATTTGATTCCATCTTGTGCTTCATCCAGCCCAGCATTTTGCTTGATGTACTCTGAATATACAGTTAAATAAGCACGGTGACAACATACAGACTTGACATACTCCTTTCCCAATTTGGAACCAGTCCATTGTTCCATGTCTGGTTCTAACTGTTGCTTTGTAACCTGCATACAGATTTCTCGGGTGGTAAGTAAGGTGGTCAAGTATTCCTATCTCTGTAAGAACTTTCCACAGTTCATTATGATCCACAGTCAAAGGCTTTGGCACAGTCAAAGCAGAAGTAGATAAACAGCTAATACAACTCAGTAACAGCAACAACAACAAACATCCAACAATATCCCCCCAAAAGGGGGCAAAAGACCTAAATTGACATTTCTCCAAAGAAGACATACAGATGGCCAATAGGCACATGAAAAGATACTCAACATCACTAATTACTTGAGAAATGCAAATCAAAATTACAATGAGGTATCGCCTCACACTAGTTAGAATGGCCATCATCAAAAGCCTATAAATAATAAATGTTATTGAGGGTATGGAGAAAAGGGAACCCTCTACACTGTTGGATGGAATGTAAATTGGTGCAGCACTACAGAAAGGGGTATGGATGTTCCTTGAAAAACTACAAATTGCCGTAAGATCCAGCAATCCACCCCAGGCATATATCTGGAAAAAACTCTTAATTCAAAAAAAAAATGCATATACCACAAAGTTCATAGCTGCACTATTTTCAATAGAAAAGACATAGAAGCAACCTAAATGTCAACAGATGAATGGATAAAGATGTGGTATATACATATACACAATGGACTACTACTCAGCCATTAACAATGAAGTAATTCCATTTTGCAGCAATATGGATGGATATAGAGACTATCACACTAAATGAAGTAAGTCAGAATGAGGAAGACAAATATGACATCACTTATATGTGAAAATAAAATATGACACAAGCAAAGTTATTTACAAAACAGAAAGACTCATAGAAAACAAACTATGGTTACCAAAGGGGAAAGGGGTAGGTGGGGGATAAATTAGGTGTTTGAGATTAGCAAACACAAATTATTCTATATAAAACAGATAAGCAGGGTCCTACTGTTCAGCACAGGGAATTATATTCGATATCCTATATCCTATAATAAACCATAAAGGAAAAGAATATTAATAAATATGTGTGTATAACTGAGTCACTTTGCTGTATACCAGAAACTAATACAATATTATAAATTATCTATACCTCAATAAAATAATAATAATTTCAAAATGAATTAATCTGCTATACAATGTTGAAAAGAAACTAGGTTCCACAGCAAGAGAACTTGCATGAGCTAGAGCATAGGCTCAAAATGAAACAAAAAACAAAAATCAATTTCCAGAGTCCCTTCCTAAACAGAACACACAATAATTAAAATTTTAAAAACAGAGGATAACACTATTATGTACTTACAAGACTTAAAGAATATAAATAAAAAGATTCAAATGAATCTCCTAATAGTTGGCATATTACATACACTCATTTTTAGGTTATACTCATTTCACTGCTATATTTCATAACGGTAAATATTTTAATGCTAAGAAAGCAATTTATACTGAGAAGCCCATCAGACTGACTTGTAAGAAATACTCCAAGTTGCACATCTTCCCATAGATTAAGGCAGGTGTGCCCCCAGGTAACTTACAGGTGGTAGAATGGAAATCATTGCTCCATCGAGGGACTGTAATATAAAGCAATGAGAGACATCCCCCTCTGGTATGAGGGTGAGTGGGTAATCATTGAGAATGAACTACTTTAACAGAACAAGAATTTGGAGAAACTAAGGAGGAGAATGTAGACCAGATAAAGAATGGCCTAAAATAAAAGGAGGGCTTCCCAGGTGGTGCTAGTGGTAAAGAACTTGCCTGCCAATACAGGATACATAAGAGACATGGGTTCGATCCCTGGGCCTGAAAGATCTCCTAGAGGAGGAAATGGCAACCCACTCCAGTATTCTAGCCTGGAGAGTCCCATGGACAGAGAAGCCTGGAGGGCTACAGTCCATAGGGCTGCAGAGTCGGACACGACCAAAGCAACTTGGCACATGTGCAAGGTAAAAAAATCTTGTTGTCCTACGTCCTATTTTAAATATGAGTGGTTCTACATTTTATGTACGGGTAATTTAGATGGAAATGAAATACCTGTTGAGTTTATTTCTCATGTATAAAACTGTTCCCCCAGAACTCAGCGTTATTCAATTCTAGGCCTCCCAATTCTAGTAGAATGCATTCTGTGTTTTAAAAGCTTACACGTACAGAAGTTTCTCTAATACACAGTTTTATTTCCCAATAACTCAATCCAGGGGAAATTCATCTAATATTCTCCCTTTCAAAGTAGGTTAGTTCTCTGCCACTAGTTAATGTTTTTAATTTTTTACTAATAAATTATTGAGCAAAAAATTAACTACCATTATTAATATGGTAATTAAATCAAAAACATCTCATGAGCTACTCAAATATATAAAGTCTATGGCACCATCTGCAAAAACATCATAAATCATAAAAACCCGGTAGATGCAAAAATGTCCAAGTTTATTTTCTAGATGAAAGTAGTAAAAAAACCTTACAAGAGAAAATATGTTCCCTGCACTCAAGCAATTAGCCTCCAATTACAAGCAANTTATCCCAAGACATTTCCACAACCTATCAGATATCTCAAGTATCTGACTGTGTTAGGCAGAATAATGGCCCCAAAAATGTCTAGGTCCTAATCTCTCAATCCTGTGTATACGTTCCCTTATATGGCAAAAGGGTTTTTGCAGATATAACTAAATTAAGGACCTTAAGATGGGGAGATTATTCTGGATTATGGGGTAGATGTGTATAAGAGACAGACTCAGTACAGTGCAGATATATATAAAACAATCAATTTTACAGCACACATGTAATACCTGTCATCTTAAGAGTATATACTCATAATTAGAAACATGAAGGAATAAATTTAATTGGTTTCCCAAGAGTTTGCAGAAGATGAGTTAGCAAATTCCAAAAGAAGGAAATAAGAGATGGAATTAGCAAAATATTAATAAAAAATATTCATTTTAGGGAATTCTCTGGTGGCCCAGTGTGTAAGACTTCACACTCTCACTGCCTAGGGACCAGGTTCAATTTCTTATCTGGGAATTAAATCCCACCAGCCACATGGCATGGCCAAAATCAAACAAATAAAAATATTCATTTTATCTCAGAATTCTGGGTTATCTTTCCAGCTCCCATCCCCACGTGAATTATGTTAAATCCCCCTGTGTTTAAATTGGCATATACTTGAAAGGGCATTTTGATATGTCTGGAGAATTTTTAACTGCACATGTCCTTTAACCCAGGAAGCCTATACTTCCAAGAATCATACATGATTATACACAACAAATGTGTACAGGAATGGTCATGGCTGCACAGTTTATAATAACAAACAATAACCTAAATACATCTATACTATGGAATATTGTAACTGTTCAAAGAATGAGGAAGAGCTACTGTGTCATATGAAAAATGATATACATTAAATGAATTAAAGTTACATAACACTCATTATACAAAAGTTAAATAACACTTTTTACAGGATGCCAGTTTTCAAAGCAATTTCATGTATGCTTATGTATGCATAGAAAATGTTTGGAAAGATATACAAGAAGCTGTCACAACAGTTACCTCTTTGGAGTAGCACTAAAAAGGGCTATGGAGTTTTAGTATTTATTTAAATAATGAGCATGTCTTACTAAATTAAACTGTCCTTAAAATTCTTAATTCCCCATGAGGAATATCCATGGTCCAAATTTAGTAAGTTTCAATTTAATTCATATCCTAAATTCTTCCCCCTCTGATTTAAAGCTTTCAAATTCAGACTTCCCTGGTAGTCCAGTGGTTAAGACTCCATGCTTCCACTGCAGTCGTTTGATCCTCGTCAGGGAAAAAATCCTACATGTCATGTGGCACAGCCAAAAAAATTAATAAATAAAGCTTTCAAATTCAATAGAATCTAATCTATATACACTAGTTGGCAATCCATCTGACAAGCTAACCTAAATTTGAACTACAAAATAATAAACCAGTCAAAAAGCTAAAGCTATTCATGATGGTCATCTCCTTTATCTCATATCCATATTCAAAAACTAAACTTCCAAAAAGGTTAGTAAGAGAAAATGCAAACATTTGTAAACATTCTTACGTGTTCTATAGCCCCCGCCTGTCCATTACTATACTCTCGATAATGTCCAAGCATCTGGTCGACTTGTCGCAGGTTCCGACTGGTGTCCTAAAAAAAAAGTGGTCTTTATTAATTGCTCCAAATGATGTATTCCCCAGTCTTAGCAGTATATCAAAGAACTAGGTCAACTGTTTGCAAAAGGTACAACTGATACAATAATTAAGTTGGACATCAATATACTTCATAAATATCAAATAAATGTTATTAACACTGATAAATAAACTCCAGCCCATCTGCAATTTATTTGTGTGAAATCTGAAGCAAATGGTTTCAGTCCTTACCCAAGGCTCCATAACAAGCTGGAAACAAAACCATAAATTGGATAAGAATCCTCATCATCAATTTGTGCACGTCAACAATTTGTACACTTTACCCCCTCTTTATAGAAGAGAAATCCTTAGAAAAATGTAGTAGATTGTGTTCAAGACAAGCAAATCACGAGGATCAATGTTATTTCAATTATTTACCTTAGAACTTGATTAAGAGAAAAGAAAATAAAGTAGCCTTTAACTTTTAGCTATAAACAAATCTGTTTCTAATTACAATAAAAATGGTTTCCACGAAATTTGCTAGGTTTCACCTGAAAGGTGAATGAAGGCATTTCTTTCAAAATATATACTTATTAATATGTTTCATTAGTGGAAAAATACAAGAATCTGCACTGCAAAAATCCAATATTATGTTAATTTAAATAAGTTTCAAAAGAAATAGGTTTCTGAGTTTTAAAGCATATTATGGTTTCTCCACCAGAAATTAGCCTCTTTTTATCTAAGCATAATAACTCAAACCAATTGAAAGCCAAAATCCATGGTTATTCAGGCAAAACAGAAGTAACAGATTAAAGGGTAGGTAAAAAATAATTCTATTTGAGTTTTCTTTTTTCCCAACATGATACCCTTCCCCCACCTCATTATCAAAACCCTTTCTAGGAAGGGTATATAAAATGCCCACTCAAATTTCCAAACACTGTCAAAAACTAGCCTCTAAATAAAAATAGCATCTCAATATCATTCATCCATGAATAATTTACGTACCCAATATAGGAACAACTTCACTAAAGACATGTCCACAAGAAGCCAAACTATGGTAATTTGGCTTCACTCCAAGAGTATTTTAAGTACTTGGAAATACTATCTTATCCCAAGACATTTCCGCAACCTATCAGATATCTCAAGTATCTGACTGTGTTAGGCAGAATAATGGCCCCAAAAATGTCTAGGTCCTAATCTCTCAATCCTGTGTATACGTTCCCTTATATGGCAAAAGGGTTTTTGCAGATATAACTAAATTAAGGACCTTAAGATGGGGAGATTATTCTGGATTATGGGGTGGACCCAAGGTACTCACAAGGAGCCTTAAAGGGAAGCAAGAGTAGGCATAGTAACATGATGTAAGAAGGGTCTAACCCACCCTTATGGCTGTGAAGAGTAAGGGAGGGGCTATAGGATGAGGAATTTCGGCAGCCTCTGGAAAAGGCTGGAAAAGGACATATATTTCCCTTGGGCCTCCAGAAAGGAATGCAGCCCTCCTGATATCCTGCTTTTAGCCCAATGAGACCACTGTTAGATTTTGACCTTCAGAACTATAAGAAAATAAATTTCTGGGTTTTTTAGACAATCGTTTTATAGTAATTTGTTACCATGTCATAAAAAACTAATACACTGACTTAAACCATTTCTTAGCTTAACCTAGTTAAAATCTACCACATGCTCAGTTCAGTTCAGTTCAGTTCAGTCGCTCAGTCATGTCCGACTCTTTGCAACCCCATGAATCGCAGCACACCAGGCCTCCCTGTCCATCACCAACTCCCGGAGTTCACTCACACTCACGTCCATCGAGTCAGTGATGCCATCCAGCCATCTCATCCTCCGTCATCCCCTTCTCCTCCTGCCCCCAGTCCCTCCCAGCATCAAAGTCTTTTCCAATGAGTCAACTCTCTACTACTGCTAAACTAACCTGTAAAGTACTGGTTATCGTGTTGACCTTCTCAGTGACATCCACAGTAGGACGACGTCGAACTTCCCTGTGTACTGAACTGGTAGCCCATCGACTCAATGGGTCACGAGAGCGGAAGTGATCTGAATCACTGGAGGATTCTGCCATTGATGTATAAAAATCCTTAAAAATAAATCCAGCTCAAGGTCAATCAAATGGTAAAGAGCAGAGAAATAAGAGGTTAACTTAACTTTTATTTGCTTTTTGATCTTAAGTATTACATTATCTTTTGCCATTTCATAATTTCTAACACAGAGCTTGAAAACACAAGTCATTTCCACATGCAACTCTCTCTCCTTTGTCTTTTCTGCTTTATGAGCAATTCCTCAGACATTTACAACTCCAAATAATTATAATCACTTAGTTTTGTGAAATGCTCCTAAATTTTCAAAGCATACAGTATCTCATACAACCCTACCAACAACACTCTAAGGTATATGAGACCTAAAAAAAATTAACACAGATATTCTCTAAGGTAGGACCTGCAGGTCTCAATATTCATCTGACTTCCATTCTGCTAAGCTATGAGAACATGTATATCTTTAAATAAAAATACAACACACACAGAATAAACTAAAATAAGAGAATTCCATTTACTGTACAGCAAACACTCTCATACCTCTTAATTTAAAATATAGTCAAATTAAATGCCATCACAGAAGTACAAATTCCATGATATCAAATATGTGAGAGGATGACATCTTCAATATCTCCACCAAAACAGAAAGCCAAGAAGCCTGAATATAATTTCCTAAGTAGAAACATCTCTAAATATGCTTTCTTCCCATCCTTACCTCAATTTTCAATCTAATGCAAAAGAAAATTATTTCATGCAAGATAATCTCAAAATTTCAAAAAATTTTTATAGAAATTGACAAAATGAAATATATTTTTAACAAAGAAACATCAGAGAAAATTCAATTACCAAAAGTGAAAGTTTGAGTATTCCAACAATTTCATTTTCTGCTTAATAGAGAGTTAATGATCTTTATTTTAACATTAATTGTTACAATCTTCCTAAAATCTATATGGCCAGTTTTCTGGCATTTTAAAAACGTATGAGGAAACCTTGCTTTAATAATCTAGAATATTCTGAAATTTTTGGATCTTTATTCTGAACGAATCTGGGAAGTACATGACCAAACATCTAAAGCCAAAGGGATAGAGGGAATTTGCTAAATATGTATAGATTCTAGCACATTTAATGAAAGTATTCATGTTTTTTAAATATTAAACTAAATTTAAAAGATAAGCAAGGGAGCTTGCTGTGAGTTCAGGTTTTTCAAAGTGAAATACAGTCTGTCCTTGTAGCATCAGAAAAAAGAAATCAACAGAACATCCACCATCTGGGACCCATCTGAGACAGTGCTAGGGAAGAGCTGTCAGACTGCAGCCTCTCCTCTGTCCAGGACTCTCAACTTCCTTCCTGGCCTCTTTCCTCAGTTCTCATCCCCCTTCTCCTGTCTACAAGCATAAAGGCACAGTGCCGACAACATAGCTCCCTCTGACATCAGGAAACACGAACAAGAAACGAAGGCTGATACAACTGTATGGCTACACTTTTGCAGGATCATACTTGTTGAAGTCCAAAAGAATAAACTTAAGAAATCTTAAATAGAACTTCACCTTTAAACTTAGGAAATCACTTGTGTATCTCTTCACACCCATGCATACATGTGAGCACACCCATAAATCTATGCCACTTGACCTAAAATCATTTACTGTAAGTTAAGAGGACTTTCCAACACTTTCCTTTGGTGAAAACAGGAGGGGAAAAAAAAAATTCAACATTTTCTGAGAGCCTACTACAATGCCAGGTACTCTATAAATGCTCACATAGACAATCCAATTTAGGGTTTCCCTGGTGGCTTAGAGAGTAAAGCGTCCGCCTGCAATGCGGGAGAGCTGGGTTCAATTTCAGAGTCGGGAAGATCCCCTGGAGAAGGAATAGGCTACCCACTACAGTACTCTTGCCTGGAAGATCCCATGGACCTCCGGAGGAGCCTGGGAGGCTGCAGTCCATGGGGTTGCAAAGAGTAATAACTTACTAAAATGAGCAGTTAACCTATAGAGGATGCTGAAGGCAGAGATGTTAAGTAACAAGTCAAACTCCAGACAGTGATTATAAGTAACAGACCCAGGAGGCAGACCTAGGGTTCAGCCAGGCTTCTTCACCTTCAGTGTTCTCTTCATTCTGCGCTGGTCTGCTGTCTCCTGAACACTACTTGTGAACAGTCTTAACAGTTAGTAAAAATCATTAAAGGTAGCAGCAGGCCATGGCTCACATGTGTCTACAGCCTCCTCAATGCCCTGTCATTTCATTTAAGCATAAAAATACCAAAGGGAGGGAGAGTGGGAAGCAAGTAGCAATATGAAATCTCTATTAGTCACTTAGGGAAAAAAACAGCGACATATCTATGCTGCATATAATAAAACAAATCAAACCTCTGGCCTCAGACTAAAAAAGGCTTTTATGTCCTTATTCCTTCTCTTATATGATGGAAAGTAATAATTATGCCTGGATCTGTCAGAATTCTGTATCTGAAAGAATAAGTTTCATTTTAACCAGTCATAATTCTGGAAACTAAACTGGAATTAAGATATCACTAGGCAGAATAAAAGGGCAACACTGAAAAACCTGACGTTAACCATAATGGCTGTTGGTGAGAACAAGAAACAAGATAACCATCTTTGAGACAACCTGCATTTTTTTTAATATCAAAATTTTAATAATAATTAGTTATACATAATGTCAGTGAAGGGAGAGGGAGCTTCCTAGGTGATGCTAGTGGTAAAGAACCCGCCTGTCAATGCAAGTAGACATAAGAGACACGGGTTCAATTCCTGGGCTGGGAAGACCCTCTAGAGACAGGCACAGCAACCTACTCCAGTGTTCTTGCCTGGGAAATCCCAGGGACAGAAGAGCCTGGTGGGCTACAGTCCATGGGGTTGCATACAGCTGGACACAAATGAAGCAACTTAGCATGCACGCAATGTCAATTAATATAAATGGCATATCAGAGTCATCTAATGAGCTATTTGAGTATCAACTTGACTACAAAGAGTGAAAACTGAAAATTTTATGTTTTTTTAAATAATTTGGGGAAAATGTGTAAAATATAAAATAGTACAGAGACTAAGACAGTAAGCAACCATGTATCTACTACCAGAATGTTATAATTTTCTATTACATTCTTCTGCTTCTATCATCTATTTCCCTATTATTTTTAAGAATATATTCGTAATATTATTATTTCCCATTCTGACACGTGTACTCTAATATTTTGAATAAAATATTAGGTTGGCCAAAAAATTTATTTGGGTTTCTCCATTTATTTGGGTTTTCCATAGCTGGTACAGAAAAACCTGAACAAACTTTTTGGCCAACCCAATACTTAGAACACTGTAAATAGAGTCCTAGTATTGGCACAGCGGTAAAGAATCCTCCTGCCAACGTAGGAGACACAGGTTCGATCCCTGGGTTGGGAATATCGGTTGGAGAAGGAAATGGCAACCCACTCTAGTATTCCTGAAACATTCCATGGACAGAGGAGCCTGGCAGGGGAGCCTGTCATGGAGCTGCAGAGGCAGACACAGTCACGATGCACACACGCGGCTGCCCGCCCTATCCTCACCGACGACTCCGCCACTCCACCCACCCCAGCCCCGGGTTAACTGCTGGATGATGGTGTGTTTAACTCTCCACACCGCACTCCTATACTTCTATCAGGTACATATGTACTCCGCAGTCTTTCTTAATGGAACACACACTGTAATTAGTTGAAAACACATTAAAAAGTGAAGATACAGGGTATCTGAATATAAGAGAGAAAATCATAGCAGCATTAGCGGCTCACACATACAGCGCTATTGTCAAAACCATACAAACAGCATTAGCTTAACTATGTGTAACTGTCACGTAACACACACACATACACAAGATCTCTCACTTACCCCTATTAAGGATTACATACTTTTAATAAAATAAAATCACACTTTCAGCATGAATTTCACTAGTTCACAAAGTCCTCAGCTTTTAATTTCAATTACATTGAGCAATAAAAGATGTACAAAGTCCTGCATCTGATGGAACTCCTGTAGAAATATCAAGATTCAACGTAAGATACAGGTGAAATTTTTATATATTACAGCATACGAAACATTTGCTTTTATAGCATATGAAAGAACTTTAATTACACAAATGTCATAAGTGTTGAATTTAAAACACTAAAGACATTAAAGAATCTGATTATAATAAAAAAATAGAAATTCGATTACTATTTCATTGCTGATTTAAACAAAAAAACTTAGCACTGTCTGCACCTACTACCAACAATTCAAAAGGGCAAACACATCTCTCATGGCTAACAGAGCACCTGAACCTCAGTGTCAAAACGCAGAAGGCAGGCACAGTGGCAGGGTGCCAGCCTTAGGAAAGATGTCAGTCCACTAACAGTCAGCACTTCCACTCCCCAGACACGGAGCTGATGGAGGAAGAGAGAAACAAATGAGAAAGGAGTGGCCTCGAGAGTCGCCAGACGGCTGCTGCCCCACTATCAGGAAAAAGTGTCAGTCACGCAGCCGGACCCAACTCTTTGCGACCCCATGGACTGTGTAGCCCGCCAGGCTCCTGTGCCCATGGGATTTCCCAGGCAAGCGTACTGGGGTGGGTTGCCATTTCCTTCTCCTGGGGATCTTCCCCACCCAGGGGTTCAACCAAAGGCCATGCAGATAGTTCCAAGAGCCCCTGAAGATAACTGACGGAGAAGCACAAAAAGGTAAGTGCCAATGCTACCCTCTTCACTGACTGTTACTATTTTGTACAATTAGATAGTTTTTCAAAAGTATTGTTTATCCTAATATCAGTGTCATTAATGAAAATAAGGTTTTTTTTTAGAACTCTGAAAATCTTCTCCCTAGTGAAATCGTACCCAAAGCATTAGATTCAGTCCATGTTGATATAAGCATACTGAGAACAATCACATTAAAAAAAAAAAAAACAAATATTCATGGCCATGCAAAACTGTTCTATCTAATAACCTAGGAAATATGAATCGTCAGTGAGATGCTTTTATAGCCCACTGTTCTCCCTTAAATAATTATGTCTATCTTAGCCAGGTTGTAGGTGAAGGAACATTCCTATGCTGTTCCAATGGATATGAATAAGTTGATACAAACTGTCTAGATGTCAGCAGGCAGTATGTATCCAAAGCAGTCTGTACCTTTGACCTACCAACAATACTTCCACAGTTTCTCCTAACAAAATCATTGGAATATATACAGAAATTTATATATAAGAATATTTGCTGAGAACAAAACAGAGGGAAAAAAAAAGCACTGAAATTTCAAATTATAAGAGTTAGAATACAGTATATTCATGTAATGGAACAGTACACAGACATTAAAACCCTATATCTGGAGATATTTAATAGCAACGCGAGGGATAAAAGCATGAATCCCAATTTTGTAATAAGCATTACATGATGTCAATGTATGAATATAAATGGCCAGTATACATATTCAGGGGTTTCCCAGGTGGTGCCAGGGGTAGAGAACCCGCCTGCCTATGTAGGAGACGTAAGAGAAGTGGGGTCAATCGCTGGGTGGGGAGGATCCCTTTGAGGAGGGCCTGGCAACCTACGCCGGTATTCTTGCCTGGAGAATCCCTGGGACAGACAAGCCTGGCAGGCGATGGTCCACAGGGTCTGAAAGAGTAGGACACAACTGAAGTGACTTCACCCACATGCACACATACACATTGAGAGGAGCAGGAAAGGATGATGACAAAGGGAGAAGAAAATAAAAGTATATTTACCACACTAAGTGTATAGCCGATTTCTATTCTTTAAACATTCCTATACTTCCTGAATTTTCTTACAATGACTGAATAATCAGAAAGAAAAAGAAAATCAATGCTTAAAAGAAAAAAATATATATATAAAGATCCCCTTTAGAGACAGCAGATTAAGAACAGACTGATAACCTGGAAAATATGTTTAAATAAAACAAATTTAAAGTGGTTCATGAATAATAATCACTACCACAATTTGAATTCCAAAGAAGAATTTAAACACCTAGCATGCTCAAGAAAAAAAAATCTTCATTATTTTTAAAGAGTTAAAATTTAAAAAATTCAGATGGATTAGAAATTCATTCTCATTAGCATAAGAAATCTCAGCATGATGTTTGTAGACAAAAGAAGAAAGAATTGCTAAATTTGAAGAATGAGTAAAGAACAATTTAAAGGAGCTGAATCACCTAAATCCTGGTTAAATGTGTGACAGGCTTTTCCTTTAACTGCAGAAAGAAAGTGAAGTTGCTCCGTCATGTCCAACTCTTTGCGACCCCATGGACTGTAGCCTGCCAGGCTCCTCTGTCCATGGGATTTTCCAGGCCAGAATACTAGAGTGGGTTGCCATCTCCTCCCGGGGATCTTCCGACCCAGGGACGGAACCCTCGTCTCCTGCACTGCAGGCAGACTCTTTACTGTCTGAGCCACCAAAGAGGAACAGATACTCTCTGCAGCTTAAACCTCCGGGTACAATTTATCACTGATGAGAAAGCAGGACTACTCACACTGTCTGCTTTTCAGATTCTAAGCTTCTCCCAAGACTCTAGAGAGATCTAAGACGGGTGACCTTGGGCGAAAGTCTCGAGAGTCACAGAGAAAGCTCTGGGTCTGAAAACAGATGGTACCATTCTTGGAATAGTTTATTTGGCTGTTCCCAACACATCAGTATTTAAAGGCATAAATATTGTTGCTTCTGCCTTAATGAACCTTATAAAGAAGACATACAGCCACAAGAGCAAGTAATGAACCCCTCATCAATTCGCTCCCACTGAGGATCTATCCATCAAAAATGAATGCCCATATGCAAACCTGAATATTGTGAGAGAATAAAAACTGCATTCAGCCCTGTAATTTCAACCCTGCAATAAGAGGACTGGCAGTGAGTCTACAAACTCAAGTCCACCTCTTTTGTTATTTGACCTAAAGAGCCATCAGACTGTCTTCATTATAATGATGCACATTTGTATGTATGAGAGCTGTAATTTATTGATTCTCAAGTCTCTTTTCCTCAGAGCCAGTTTAAAACAATTAGGATTTGCAAGCTGTTCCATAAAAGATAAGCACCCAGCATCAGGGGTGATATTTCACAAAGGCTGACTGGTGCATGTTAAGTAGGTTGATTGCTTCTGTGGCCTCCAAGAGCCTCAGCCGTCCCTGTCCAAGGCAGCTGTCCTCAAGGTAATGACGTTGATATTTAAAGGGGATTGGGGCAGCTAGGGAATGTATTTTAAGCTGAGCCACGAACCAAGTTCAAAAATTTTAATGTATTTCTCACTGCTTCAATAGCAACTGCCACATCCTTCAAGAGAAAAAGTTAACACACCAGCAGAGGCTACCATGCACAAACAATTATCACCTGCACCTATCTTCTTTACATCAGTCCTCCTCTGTAACATCACCTCCTCAAACCCTTTTAGCAAATTCATATAAGATCAAAGCTGGATCAGAAGAATCAATATTGTCAAAATCACTATACTACCCAAGGCATTCTATAGATTTAATGCGGTTCTGCTCAATCACTCAGTCATGTCTGACTCTTTGCAACCCCACGGACTGCAGGATGCCAGGCCTCCCTGTCCACCACCAACTCCCAGAGTTTACCCAAACTCATGTCCATTGAGTTGGATGGTGATGCCATCCAACCATGTCCTCCTCTGTTGTCACCTTCTCCTCCCACCTTCAATCTTTTCCAGCATCAAGGNTCACTTTCACCAAGAGGCTCTTTAATTCTTCTTCACTTTCTGCCATAAGGGTGGTGTCATCTGCATATCTGAGGTTATTGATATTTCTCCCAGCAATCTTGATTCTAGCTTGTGCTTCCTCCAGCCCAGCATTTCTCATGATGTACTCTGCATATAAGTTAAATAAGCAACTGAACTGGGCTGATGATGGCTCAACAAACCAGTATTCATGTCAATTGTTTCATGGCCAAGGGATAACACACCTCGTGCCATTCTATCTCAAAAATGCATATTGTGAGAGAGGGGCCTGGTGAAACTGCCTCAGCCTTGAGGGGTCTCTCTTATCTGATTAATAGTTTTCTAACAGACATAAAACACCTCACTAAAAACTAGCAAGGGGGCACTTTTCTGTCCCCTTCTGCTGTCTATGACAGAAGCTTTCCCTATCTCCAGTGTACTCTAAAAAAAACTTTGCTACACAAAAACCTCCAAGTACTCAAGCCTCTTCTCTAAACTTGGATCAAAATTCCCTCCTATGGGGGTTAGAATCCTGGCATGACACACTTGCATCAGCAACCTTTCATTTTTTACATACCTCACCCACATGCAATGCTAAGTCACTTCACTTTTGTCTGATTCTCTGTGACCCTGTGGACTGTTACGCACCAGGCTCTTCTGTCCATGGAATTCTCCAGGCAAGAATGCTGGAGTTAATTGCCATTCCCTCCTCCAGGGATCTTCCTGACCCAGGAATCGAACCCTATCTGTCTCCTGCATTGACAGACAGGCTCTTTACCACTAGCGCCACCTGGGAAACCCTTACTTCACCCACATTTCCCCCTTATTGGGAATGATCCTACCCACAGCACTGGGACCCCGAAGACCTTGTTTATATTATACAAAGTCCCTACCTCTCTGACTATAGATGGCTGAAGAAGGGGCAGATGCCTGAAATAATTTGGGCCAATTTATTCTCCTTATCCTTTAAAACTAGGACACAAGAATTTCATTCACTGCCTGAATAGTCTTGATGTACATGTACAAGCTGAGGTGGTCACAGTGAGGTGACCATCTTCAACAATGTTTAAGGAGAGATTGAAAAAATCTAATATGCAGAGAAAGAGAGAAACAAACAAATAAAGCAGGAATAAACTGTGCAGTCCCAGAGGAAACAGGCCTAAGAAAAGATAGCCTTGCTTCCTGGTAACTAAATTCCTAGTTCCAATCCCACTTGTATTATTATGTGTTATCCCCACTTGTGTATCCTATATTCCTGATTCAGGATACACTAGAGGCAGCTGTTGCTGCTAAGTCACTTCAGTTGTGTCCGACTCTGTGCGACCCCATAGACGGCAGCCCACCAGGCNTGCTGTGGTTCATGGAGTCGCAAAGAGTTAGACACGACTGAGTGACTGAACTGAACTGAAGACGTTAGAAATTAGTCCAGATCTTATTAATCTTTGTATCTTTAAAACTTAGTAGAAGACAAGCGTTTAACAAATGAAAGGATGAACTTTTTTTTCCCTTTTTTGTTTTGTATTTACTGCTTGAAATTATGAATCAGTTCAGTTCAGTTCAGTTGCTCAGTCATGTCCGACTCTGTAACCTNTCTTTAAAACTTAGTAGAAGACAAGCGTTTAACAAATGAAAGGATGAACTTTTTTTTCCCTTTTTTGTTTTGTATTTACTGCTTGAAATTATGAATCAGTTCAGTTCAGTTCAGTTGCTCAGTCATGTCCGACTCTGTAACCTCATGAATCGCAGCACGCCAGGCCTCCCTGTCCATCACCAACTCCCGGAGTTTACTCAAACTCATGTCCATTGAGTCTGAGATGCCATCCAGCCATCTCATCCTTTATCATCCCCTTCTCCTCCTGCCCCTAATCCCTCCCAACATCAGGTTCTTTTCAAATGAGTCAGCTCTTCACATCAGGTGATCAAAGTATTTGAGTTTCAGCTTGAGCATCAGCCCTTCCAGTGAACACCCAGGACTGATCTCCTTTAGAATGGACTGGTTGGATCTCCTTGANAAAAAAAAAAAAGAATAGTCTCTTCCTGACTTTCG
The DNA here is from genome assembly GCA_006410875.1 of Neotragus pygmaeus. Classification (NCBI taxonomy): domain Eukaryota; kingdom Metazoa; phylum Chordata; class Mammalia; order Artiodactyla; family Bovidae; genus Neotragus; species Neotragus pygmaeus. The sequence continues at coordinate 541,530 of SJYV01052401.1, read as the reverse complement.
AGACTTCAGCCCAGAGATTCTCAGATAAGACTGGCTGATAAGTTGTGGGGCCCAGTGCAAAATGACAGTATGAGGCCCTTTCAGAACTAAATAAGGAGGTCAAAGTGGCAACAGCAGAGGATTAAACTAAGATCGCAGTCTTTCTGAGTGCACGACCCTGTGCAATTATACAATTACAAACCCATGAAGCTATCAGCCTGCTTTCAGAAAGGTGTTGTGGTATAAGCAAAAAATCTGGACACAAATATCATGGACAAGAGCAGTGCCCTCCAGAAAAAAAGTGATTCCTATCTGGAAATGTCACAAGAAACAGAAGAAAGCCCTAGAATGGGAGACTGAAGGTGGGCTGACCTGATGGTGTTGGAAGAAAGCCCACATCCATACAGCACTCAGCTGTACTCCAAGTACAGTTCACAGTCTGAACCCAGCTGTCCTGCCCATTGATGTTAGGGGAAGATGTCCCTTCAAAAACAGCTTGCATCTTGCCTAGTGATTTTCCAGTCCAAGTAATGACCATCTTTACCACTACATTTCGCTTGGTTCTGTCCAGCCATCTCAGATGGTCAGGCTCCATTATCATGTGCTTAGCCGCTCAGTCTTGTCTGACTCTTTGTGACCACATGGACTATATAGAGCCCGCCAGGCTCTTCCGTCCATGGGGGTTCTCCAGGCAAGAATACTGGAGTGGGTTGCCATTTCCTCCTCCAAGGGATCTTCCTGATCCAGGGATCAAATCCAGGTCTCCTGCATTGCAGGTGGATTCTTTACCTTCTGAGCCAGCAGGGAAGCCCAGAGGAGATCATAATACCAGGAAACAATTATAAGCCATAAGAAGGAAGATGGAGCACCAAAGTGGAATGCTATGCATAAGGTAAAAAAGGAAATCTCTAACATCCTGATTTGTTAGGACTGAAGGGAACTACTCAAAACTTTCTCTGTACCAACACAGTGATGAAAACCACTCCCTTTACACGAGCATGAGATAACATAAATTGTTGTTGACTCTGTATGCATCAAGTGTTCAAGATAACTGAAAGTCTAATAAGAATTGAAATAAAATATAAGATGTTACAATAGTGGTATTGCCCATTACTCCAAAAATCATTATCAACCATTCATTGTATAGGTGCACCATCGATCCCATAATAGTCTTTCTAGTCACATACTTCCTAATTATAGGTATTTTTCAAGAACATCACAAATATAAAACAACAATATTTATGTATTTAGATAAAAATGAACAATTATTAATGCACAAAACCAAAATTCTAAGACTTTTTTGAGTGCTAAATAATACAGCCTATGTTCCACTTTAATAGGCATCTTTTCAAAAAAGACAAATTACACAGAGGAACTCATTGCTAAATACCACTGTCTGGTATTTGGACCATGCTAATGGTTTTCCTACAAAAGGAAAAGCATAATGTTCCATAGCCATTTTCATTTATCTGTTATATTTTAAAGAATTTTTTGTGTGTTTAATCGATGTGAGTATAAACACATCCCTTTATTTAAACTGATTCATCCTATGTGTTTACTTGCCCCAGTTTAAAAGCTATGCTAAGGAAAGAAAATTGCCTTATTGATTGTCATAGTAATTTGTCAAGCAAGCTATTAGAATATAGCCATTCATTGAAGGCTTGTTCTAGTTTAGTAAATTGAAACCAATTGACATACAAAATTTTACCTGTATTATAATCACCAGTAAGCCAATTTTACGCTGTCTAAATCTTCATCAAAATGTCACAGATTTAAGCATACCATTTCTATTCCCAGCAAAGGAGTAGCAGAGACCAGATTTACACCTGAATCAAACAAAAACACAGGCAAAACATATGAAACAAAGCTTTTCAAGACAGTAGACATCAGACAAAGAAGGACAGAGGAAGAGGAAACACAGTAATCCCTTCAATTGCCACAACTCACTGCCTCGGGAGCATTTCCAGGCCATGGTACAAGGGGAAGAAACTCAGAAATAACCCAGTGGATGCTCTGAAGTGAGGAAACCAGAGCTGAGGGGCAGAGAGAATCAATGTAGCTGGAGTTTGCAGGACAAATTAGAGCAGAGAGAGCTACATAAAGGGTAAACTCCGGAGAATCCTATGGAGTGTTCAGCAGAGGATGAATCATCCCATTTATGGGAAGAAACTGAGGCTAGAGAAAGAAGCACCTTACCAGTCTGGAGGGAAATGTTCTTGTCACTCACAGGACCAGGAACAGTGACTAATCCCACCTGTCAGGTTGGAACACCACATAATTCATGGAGCATTAGGTAGAAAACACTCAGAAGAGTCTTGGCTCAGGGCTGGGAAGTAATTAGCGCCAGATTAAATGCTACTCTGGTCCCACCTAACAGACTTTGAAAGCAAGATCCAAAAATACCAAAGTTTTCAAATAATTCAATCATGTGTATATGTGCTAAGTCACTTCAATTGTGTCTGATTCTTTGAGACCCTATGGAGTAAAGCCCTCCAAACTCCTCTGTCCATGAGGACNTAACAGACTTTGAAAGCAAGATCCAAAAATACCAAAGTTTTCAAATAATTCAATCATGTGTATATGTGCTAAGTCACTTCAATTGTGTCTGATTCTTTGAGACCCTATGGAGTAAAGCCCTCCAAACTCCTCTGTCCATGAGGACTCCCCAGGCAAGAATACTGGAGTGGGTTGCCATTTCCTCCTCCAGAGGATCTTCCTGACCCAGGGATCAAACCTGTGTCTCTTATGTTTCAGGTACTGGCAGCATCACCTGAAAATAATATCTGATGACAAATCCCAAGTTTATATGTAATCAAATGATTCAGCACCAATAGTGTTACAATTTACACTAGCCATCCAAATCAAGTCATCAGACATATTTTTAAAAAATGAAAGTGCAACCCATTTAAAGAGGAAAACTAAACTGATTCAGAACTGACAAACATGTTAGAATTGTCAAACATTGACATAGGTTGAATTCCATATCTTGAAATTCAAACACCTGGTACCTGCGAATGTGACTTCATGTGGAAATAGAATCTTTGCAGTTAAATTGAAGTTAGAGTGGATTACGGTAGACCGTAATCTAATGACTGCTGTCCTCACAGGAAAAGAGAAATTTGGACATAGAAACACACAGAATATCTTGTGATGACAGAGGGAAATTGAAGTGATGAAAGTCAAGAGATACCAAGGATTATTGGCAACCATCATGAGCTGGAAGAGACAGTGAAGGATCCTCCCCAAGAGCCTTCAAAGAGGGAATACCCCTGCCAACACCTTGACTTTAGACTTCAAGCCTCCAGAACTGGGAGTGAATTAATTCTTGTTGTGTTAAGCCCCCAAGTTCATGGTGCTTTTGTTTCAGTAGCCCCAGGAAATTAATTCAGACATTAAAGTAGTTACTGTGTTTCAGATGTTCAGAAAGTTACACAGACACTGGGGAAAAAAAATATATTAAACCCCAAACTGAACTTCTAGATATGAAAACTTTACCTGATATGAAAAATATACTGGCAAGACTAGTGTCAGATTAACTGTTTCAGAAAAAGAGAAAAAGAATACCAATTTGAGATGTCCCTGGTAGTCCAGGGCTAAGACACCATGCTCCCAAAGCAGGGGGCCATGACACAGCTAAGCGTTCTCACGCCGTTACTAAGACTCTGTACAATAAAATAAATATAAGACTCTGTAAAAATAAATATTTTTAAAATAATACTGAGTTTGTAAACATAGTAAAAGAAACTGTTTAAATAAAAAAAAGAAAACGTTTTGATTTTAAAAGCATCAATGAGCTCTTTGTGGCACACTTCAGCCTAATATGAGTGTAATAATTGGAATCTTCCAAAAAAATAGAGAAAGATAAGGGGATAGAGAAAGTATATGAAGAAATCATGCCTAAAATTTTTTCAGATTTAAAAAAACATAAAATGCACAAATCCAAGATGCCAAAAGTACTGCAAAGAAATAAGAAGAAAAACACATCAAGGAACATGATAATCAAATGACTCTCAACCAGTGATAACAAAAGTCTTAAAAGCATCTTAATGGAAAAAAAGTATGTTGCAAAAGAAGAAAATTATGACAGACGATTTTCCCTTGGAAATATTGCAAGCAAGAATACAATGAAGCAATATTTCTTAAGTACTGAGATGAAAAAATACTGTCATTCTATAATCCTATAGCAAGAAATTATATCCTTTAAAAATGAAAGCAATATTAGCACTTCTCAGACACTCAAAAGCTGAAATAATTTATAACCAGCAGATTTGCACTGCGATAAATGTTAAAGTCTTTCAAGCAAAAGCAAAGTGACATCAGTGGAAAATATGGGTCTATATACACTCAGGGATGAAGAGGACCAGCAAGGATAACTACATGAGTCTTTTCTCATGACTTAAAATTTCTTTGAAAGGTAATTGGTTAACAAAGATGATAACAATGTATTGTAGAGTTTACAGCTTATGCATAGGTAAAATGCATGGCAACAGAAGCATAAAGGCCAGGAAAGGAGAATGCTGAAGTGGGTGTTGTTGTTGTTCACTTACTCTTTTGTATCTGACTCTTTGCGACCCCATGGACTGCAGCACGCCAGGCCTCCCTGTCCATCACCAACTCCCGGAGCCTGCTCAAAGTTTCTGCACTCAGCCTTCTTTATGGTCCAACTCTCACATCCATACATGACTACTGAAAAACCATAGCCTTGACTAGATGGACCTTTGTTGGCAAAGTAATGTCTCTGCTTTTAAATATGCTGTCTAGGTCTGTCATAGCATTTCTTCCCAGGAGCAAGTGTCTTTTAATTTCATGTCTGCAGTCACCATCTGCAGTGATTTTGGAGACCGAGAAAATAAAGTCTGTCACTGTTTCCACTGTTGCCCCATCTATTTATCCATGGAGTTCTCCTGACAAGAATACTGGAGTGGGTAGCTGTTCCCTTCTCCTGGGGATCTTCCTGACCCAGGAATCCAACCTGAGTATCCTGCATGGCAGGCAGATTCTTTACCATCTGAGCCACCAGGGAAGTCCTAATACCGTTGTAGGGTTTTTAAACCCTATTTAAAGTAGTGTAATATCACTTACAGGCAGACTCTGATAACTTAAAGATGTACACTCTAAGCCCTAAAGCAACTATAATAACCAAGCAAAGAGTTATAGCTAAAATTCAATAAAGAAGATAAAATGGAATAATAAAAACTCCTGAATTACACAATAGGGAAGAAGAGGGTGGGACAAATAGAGAGAGTAACATTGAAACATGTACATTACCATATGTAAAATAGATCGGCAGTGGAAATTTGCTCTGTGATGCAGGCTTTTCCCAGTGGATCAGCTGGTAAAAAATTTGCTGCAATGCAGGAGACCCTCGTTCAATTCCTGGGTTGGGAAGATCCCCTGGAGAAGGGATAGGCTACCCACTCCAGAATTCTTGGGCTTCCCTGGTGGCTCAGATGGTAGAGAATCCGCCTGCAATGTGGGAGACCTGGATTCAGTCCCTGGGTTGGGAAGATNAAGAAATGGAGTAGACATCACAGTCAACAAAAGAGTCTGAAATGCAGTACTTGGGTACAATCTCAAAAATGACAGAATGATCTCTGTTCGTTTACAAGGCAAACCATTCAATATCACAGTAATCCAAGTCTATGACCCAACCAGTAATGCTGAAGAAGCTGAAGTTAAATGGTTCTATGAAGATTTACAAGATCTTCTAGAAATAATAACCAAAAAGGATGTCCTTTTCTTATAGGGGACTGGAATGCAAAAGTAGGAAGTCAAGAGATAACTGCAGTAACAGGCAAGTTTGGCCTTGGAGTACAGAATGAAGCAGGGCAAAGGCTAAAGAGTTTTGCCAAGAGAATGCACTGGTCATAGCAAACACCCTCTTCTAACAACACAAGAGAAGACTCTAAACATGGACATCACCAGATGGTCAATACCAAAAACAGACTGATTGTATTATTTGCAGCCAAAGATGGAGAAGCTCCATATAGTCAACAAAAATAAGACCAGGAGCTGACTGTAGCTCAAATCACGAACTCCTTATTGCCAAATTCAGACTGAAATTGAAGAAAGTAGGGAAAACCACTAGACCATTCATGTGTGACCTAAATCAAATCCCTTATGATTATACAGTGGAAGTGAGAAATAGATTCAAGAGATTATATCTGATAGACAGAGTGCCTGAAGAACTATGGACAGAGGTTCATGTCATTGTACAGGAGGCAGTGATCAAGATATTCCCCCAAGAAAAAGCAATGCAAAAAGGCAAAATGGTTGTCTGAGGAGGCCTTTTCAAAAGCAGAGACATTACTTTGCCGACTAACGTCCGTCTAGTCAAGGCTATGGTTTTTCCTGTGGTCATGTATGGATGTAAGAGTTGGACTGTGAAGAAGGCTGAGCACTTAAGAATTGATGCTTTTGAACTGTGGTGTTGGAGAAGACTCTTGAGAGTCCCTTGGACTGCAAGGAGATCCAACGGGTCCATTCTGAAGGAGATCAGCCCTGGGATTTCTTTGGGAGGAATGATGCTAAAGCTGAAATTCCAGTACTTTGGCCACCTCATGTGAAGAGTTGACTCATTGTAAAAGACTTTGATGTTNACACCAGTCTAAGTTCAATGCAGGGTGCAGGATGCTTGGGACTGGTGCACTGGGATGACATGTTGATGTGTGGCAAAATCAATACAATATTGTAAAGTAAAAAAAAAAAGAAAAAAGAAAAAAAAATGGAGAACACTGGATCAGGGAAATACAAGTAACTGGGATTAAAAAAGGTAACAATTCATGCCTTCAGGATATAAAAACTTATTAATTAAAATAAAAGTAGACAGGTAAAAACTCAAAGAGGAGGGGATGTTTTACAAAGCTAAAGAAGAAGCACATTAAAATGCTTCCTGTCTTACCAATGGATGGAATATCAAGAAAATTGAATCTATTTGTAATTAATTTTACAATAATTACATTTAGAATGGTCCTTGGTTAGAGACAAGTCTTCCTTTGTCTCTTGTGGCTCAACTGGTAAGGAATCCGACTGCAGTGCAGAATACCTGGGTTCGATCTCTGGGTTGGGAAGGTCCCTTGGAGAAGGGAAAAGCTACCCAGTCCAGTATTCAGGCCTGGAAAATTCCATGGACTACATAGTCCATGGGGTTGCAAAGAGTCAGACATTTTCACTTTCACTTAGTTAGAGAAACTGAACACAGAGAAGAATGTGTACTAATTTATTTTTCATGGTTATAATAATGTAAACTCTTTTGTTGCCTTACATCTTTTGACTTCGCCTAAAAACAGAGCTTTCCAGGTGGCTCTAGTGGTAAAACCTACCTGCCAACATAGATAGCATATTCAAAAGCAGAGACATTACTTTGCCGACTAAGGTCTGTCTAGTCAAGGCTANGTTACTGACTTTAAGTAGATGATTTTTATTTTTCTAACTTGTGGAATATTTCACATTTGGAACTGACCTAGAGGTGTATTTTCCAATTGATATTTCACAGTTGTCAGAACTTCATAAAATAGTAATATAGCATTCCTACAGATAAAAGGGCAGTGAAGTTAAAGTACTAATTAAGAAACTTGATATTAAGAAAAAGAGGGAAAACTATAGGGTTTTTTTGTTAGTAGACCTGTTTTGCAAGAAATACTAAAAAGAGTCCTATGTGAGGAAATGACCAGATACAAGACAATAATTGAACCCATGTGAAGAAATAAAAATTACCAGGAAAGATAAGCACATAGGGAAATCACAGACATAGTAAAATGTTTTTTTGCTTTAATATCAGTATCAAATATAAAAGTAAATGCAAAAAAGCGATTATAAAACTATATTGATGGATTGTGACTTATAAAGATATAATGTTTATGATGGTAACAGCACTTAGGCATAGGAGACAGAGATGTATATTCTGTGTACTCCTAAAATAAAGTTGGGATTACCCAAACAAGATCATTTTAAGTAAATATGTTAATTGTAATCACTAGGGAATCCATAAGAATATAGTAAAAAGAAAGCAGGGGTGGGGGAATAACATACTAGATAAATATCTATCACAAAGAAGGCAACAACTAACGCTGAAGAAGCTGAAGTTGAACACTCCTATTAAGACCTACAAGACCTTCAAAAACTAACACCAAAAACAAACAGAAACTGTCCTTTTCATCATAGGGGGCTGGAATGCAAAAGTAGGAAGTCAAGAAATACCAGGAGTAAAAGGCAAGTTTGACATTGGACTACAAAATGAAGCAGGGCAAAGGCTAACAGAGTTTTGCCAAAAGGATGCACTGGTCACAACAAATACCTTCTCTTCCAACAACACAAGAGACAACTCTACACGTGGATGTAATCAGATGGTCAATACTGAAATCAGACTGTTTATATTATTTGCAGCCAAAGACAGAGAAGCTCTATAAAGTCAGCAAAAACAAGACTGGGAGCTGACTGTGGCTCAGATCATGAACTCCATATTGCAAAATTCAGACTAAAATTGAAGGAAGTAGGGAAACCAGTAGGCCACTCATGTATGACCTAATTCAAATCCTTTACGATTATACAGTGGAAGTGACAAATAGATTCAAGGGATTAGATCTGATAGAGTGCTTAAAGAACCATAGATGGAGGTGTGTAACACTGTATAGGAGTTGGTGATCAAACTATCCCCAAGAAAAAGAAATTCAAAAAAGCAAAATAGTTGTCTGAGACCTTGTAAATGACTGAGAAAAAAGATAAAAGGGAAGATATATCTATATGAATACAGAATTCCATAGAATAGAAAGGAGAGATAAGAAAGTCTTCTTAAGTGGACAATGCAACAAAATAGGGGAAAACAACAGAATGGGAAAGACTATAGCCTTTTCAAGAAAATTAGAGATACCAATAAAACCAGAAATTCCTGAGCATTTCATGAAAAGGACAAACATGTATGGGCCTAACAGAAGTCAAAGATATTAAGAGGTGGCAAGAAAACACAGAAGAATTTTATGAAAAGGATCTTAAAGACCCAGATAACCACGATGGTGTGATCACTCATCTAGAGCCAGATATCCTGGAATGTGAAGTCAAGTGGGCCTTAGGAAGCATCACTACAAACAAAGCTAGTGAAGGTGATGGAATTCCAGCTGAGCTATCTCAAATCCTTAAAGATGATGCTGTGAAAGTGCTGCACTCTATATGCTACAAATTTGGAAAATGCAGCAGTGGTCACAGGACTGGAAAAGGTCAGGTTTAATTCCAATCCCAAAGAAGGGCAATGTCAGAGAATATTCAAAATACCACACAATTGCACTTATCTCATATGCTAGCAAGATAATACTCAAAACCTTTCAAGGTAGGCTTCAACAGTACATGAGCCAAGAACTTCCATATGTAAAAGTTGGGTTTAGAAAAGACAGAGGAAACAGAGATCAAATTGCCAACATCCGTTGGGCCATAGAAAAAGCAAGAGAGTTCCAGAAAAACATCTATTTCTGCCTTATTGACTATGCCAAAGCCTTTTACTGTGTGGATCACAACAAACTGTGGAAAATTCTGAAAGAGATGGGAATACCAGAACACCTGACTTGCCTCTTGAGAAATCTGTATGCAGGTTATGAAGCAATAATTAGAACCAGATGTAGAACAACAGAATAGTTCCAAATAGGAAAAGGAGTACGTCAAGGCTGTATATTGTCACCCTGCTTATTTAACTAACATGCAGAGTACATCATGAGAAACTCTGGGCTGGAAGAAGCACAAGCTGGAATCAAGATTGCTGGCAGAAATATCAATAACCTCAGATATGCAGACAATACCACCCTTATGGCAGAAAGTGAAGAACTAAAGAGCCTCTTGATGAAAGTGAAAGACGAGAGCGGAAAACAATGGTTTAAAACTCAACATTAAAAAAACTAAGATTATGGCATCCAGTTCCATGACTTCATGGCAAATAGATGGGGAAACAATGAAAACAATGACAAGACTTTATTTTCTTGGGCTCCAAAATCACTGCAGATGGTGACTGCAGCCATGAAATTCAGTTATTTGTTCCTTGGGGAAAAAGCTATGGCAAACCTAGTCAGCATATTAAATACCAGAGACATTACTTTGCCAACAAAGTTCTGTCTAGTCAAAGCTATTTTTCCAGTGGTCATGTATGGATGTAAGAGTTTGACTATAAAGAAAGAATAGTGCCAAAGTACTGATGCTTTTGAACTGTGGTGTTGGAGAAGACTCTTGAAAGTCCCTTGGACTGCAAGGAGATCAAACCAGTTAATTGTAAAGGAAATCAGTCCTGAATATTCATTGGAAGGACTGATGCGGAAGCTGAAGCTCCAATACTCTGGCCAACTGGCTTACTAGGAAAGACCCTGATGCTAGGAAAGATTGAGGGCAGGAGGAAAAGGGGACAACAGAGGGTGTGATGGTTGGATGGCATCACCAACTGGATGGACATGAATTTGGGTAAACTCCGGGAGCTGGTGATGGACAGGGAAGCCTGGCATGCTGCATTCCATGGGGTTGCAAAGAGCTGAACATGATTGAGCAACTGAACTGAACTGGCTGATGGTTTGGAGAAGGCAAGGGTAACCCACTCCAGTACTCTTGCCTGGTAAATCCCATGGATGGAGGAGCCTGGTAGGCTGCAGTCCATGGGGTTGCTGGGAGTCAGACATGACTGAGTGACTTCACTTTCACTTTTCACTTTCATGCATTGGAGAAGGAAATGGCAACCCACTCCAGTGTTCTTGCCTGGAGAATCCCAGGGAGAGGGGAGCCTGCTGGGCTGTCGTCTATGGGGTCGCACAGAGTCAGGCATGACTGAAGTGACTTAGCAGCAGCAGCAGCAGCAGAACTGCTGGTTCTTTACAGCAAAATTTTACAGCACCTGTAGCAGGACTGTTAGAGAAGGGCACGGCAACTGACTCAGTATTCCTGCCTGGAACCCTCATGGACAGAGGAGCCTGGCGGGCCACAGTCCATGGGGTCACAGAGAGTCGGAGACGACTGAGTAACTAATCACAGGGCAGGACGTTATTGGTCAGTCTGTAGAATTTAAATCTAATTTTCTTTGAAAATTTTTGTTATTTCTTCTTTTGATTGTGAAATAATATTCCATCATACGGATGTATTAATATCACTCTTTGTTTATACATTACCTAGTGGAAGGACATTTGGGTGGTTTCCGGTTTGGGTGGAGTATGAATAAAGTCATTACAAAAATTGAAATGCACATATTTAAACTGCACAGTTTGGTGAATTTTGGAAAATGCATGAATCTACCTATGTCCAGTCAAGATATAGAAAATTTCTATAAGCCCCGTAGGTTCTCTCCTGTCTTTTCTCAGTCTCCCCTAAACATAGTTCTGATTTCCTTCACTATAGCTTCTCCCCCATCCCAGAAGTTCATATAAGTGGAAGCATGTAATATGTGAATGATATTCCCTTTACCTTAAGAAGAATTAGTAAGCAACAGGAAAGCTTTTAAGAGAGAAACAGGCACAATCCAATTTCTATTTTGAATTATCTTGTTGGTTACTGCATGAAGAATGATGAGTAGATGACAGTTTTCCCCTTGAGTCTTCTTTTTCTTCCCATTTTCTGGGGGTATCCATGGGGTCGATAATATCTCTGGGAAGACCAGAATTTATCAAGTGGGACTCAACTCCAGCATCGCAGCACTGGGTTCCAAGTTCCGTTTAAGCCACAGGCACTGATGCTAAAACTGCCATACTTTGGCCACCTGATGAGAAGTGACTCATTGGAAAATACCCTGATGCTGGGAAAGGCATGAGGAGAAGGGGATGATAGGGTATGCGACTCTTCCTCCTTGGAAGAAAAGCTATGACCAACCTAGAGAGCATATTAAAAAGCAAAGACATTACTTTGCCAACAAAGGTCCGGCTAGTCATGTATGGATGTGAGAGCTGGACCATAAAGAAAGCTGAGCACCGAAGGATTGATGCTTTTGAACTGTGGTGTTGGAAAGGACTCTTGAGAGTCCCTTGGACTGCAAGGAGATCCGATCAGTCCATCCTAAAGGAAATCAGTCCTGAATATTTGCTGGAAGGACTGATGCTGAAGCCGAAACTGCACTACTTTGGCCACCTGATGGGAAGGACTGACTCATTGAAGACCCTGATACTGGGAGATTTAAGGCGGGAGGAGAAGGGGACGACAGAGGATGAGATGGCTGGATGGCATCACCAAGGATGGACATGAGTTTGAGCAAGCTCTGGGAGTTGGTCATGGACGGGGAGTCCGGACGTGCTGCGGTCCGTGGGGTCGTAAAGAGTGGGACACGACTGAGCGGCTGAAGTGGACTGAACAGTTTCCGCCGTCCCGGGTCTGCCCACCAGGTGGCGCCAGAGCCCATCGCCCGCCCGGCCGCGCGCCGCGCTGGGAGCCGGCCGCCGGGCCAGCCCGCGCGGTTGTCTGCGCGAGTGCAGGCGCGCGCCCCGCGGGACCCGCGAGGATCCTGCGCGAGAGGCGCGCCTCGGCCGCATCGCGGGCTGGCCGGCGACGCGTGCCTGCCTCGGACCCTCGGGCAGAGGCGCCCCGGGTCGGGGAGAGCTGAAGTTCTGCGGGACCCGGGTCCTCCCCCAGGAGGACAGTCCGTTCCGCTGGAACTTTCTCGGTTCACAGAGGGTGCGTGCGCGTGGATCCGGAGAGGCAGTTCCCTGGGGGCCGCGGGAAAATGGGGTGGCCCGTTGGGTTTAGGGACCAGCAAAGGGGAGGAAGTCTCAACCAGACTTTTTGGAGGAAGGCGAGGCGAGGAGCGCGTCGGGGCAGGTTGGAGGGCAGAGGGAGGCAGGGAACAGACGAGGCTGGGGCTGCGGAGAGCGAAGCCGGGGAGCTGGTTTGCGCGCAGGGTTGCCAGGGCGACGGAGCCCTTAAGAGCCTCTTCGGTGCCCTCTCCAGCCTCCGGCTTGGTGCTGAAGTCACAGACTCCTCGAGCCCGCCTCCCTCCCGCCCCGCGCCGTCTCTCCTGGCCCCGAGGAGCTCGAGGCGCAGAGGGATGAGAGGGAGGCGATCGCCGAGCACGCGGAGGTAGCCTGGGGCCCCGAGGACGATGCGGCCGACGCCCCTCCTGCGGCTGGCGCTGCTTCTGGTCCTGCCCAGCAGCCCCTGGGGGCAGAGGTGTCCGTCTCCGCCCTGCGAATGCCGCCAGGAGGACGACTTCAGAGTCACCTGCAAGGACATCCAGCGTATCCCTAGCTTGCCCCCCAGCACGCAGACCCTGTGAGTACCTGGGGCGGAGAGGGGGAACCCAGGGGTCCCAGGCAGCTGGGGAAGGAGGCTGGAAGTGCGTAAAAAGAGCTTGAGAACAGCCCAGAGGGCGTGTGTGTCTGTCTGTGTGTGTCTGTGTGTGTGTGTGTGCGTGTGTGTGTAGTGAATAAACACTCCATCCACCAAACTTGGTATTGATGATACCCCAGTTATTCACAATGCACAAGTTAACAAAACTTCAGTACAAGATGAAAAGTGACAGTTGGCCTTTCTAAGAGAGTTGTCTTTCTGCACTTTGCCTGCTGAGCCAGAATCTCAATTTTACTTAAAATGTAAACGAGCTTGCTGACAACTCAAGAACTGATCTTTTTGATCTTACTTTGGGTGATGAAAAATTGCAACAACCAAAAAACGTGTTTCAATTTTTATAGTCTTTCTAGATGAGAAGTTATCTTAGTAGGTTTCTTAATTCATCAAATAGTTTACAGTATTTAATTGGGGCTCTTTTTAAACTACAGTCGTCTTTCAGCATCCATGGCCATTGGCTCCAGGACCCCCGTGTATACTAAAATCCAAGGATATTCAAGTGAAGTATTTGCATATCACCTATGCACATCCTCCTGTACACTTTAGAACACCTCTAAATTACTTGTAAAACCTAATACAGCCTAAATGTTATATAAATGATGTTAAAAACAATGTAAATGCTGTGTCAATAGCTGCCAGTGTGGGGGATATTCAAGTTATGCTTTTGGGAACTTTCTGGAATGCCCTGTACCCCACCTTTGAGTACACGCAATCCAGGGTTAGTTGAATCTACAGATGCAACACCTGCCTGCATGGAATACCCTTTACACTTTGTATGAAGTATATGCGTTACTCACTCAATGATGAACTACCCACTTCTTTGTTGTTGCTGTTTAGTCACTGTGTCCAGCTCTTTTGCAACCTCATGGACTGTGGCCCTCCAGGCCTCTCTGTCCATGGCATTTTCCAGGCAGGAATATTGGAGTGGGTTGCCATTTCCCTCTCCAGGGGGTCTTCTCAACCCAGGGACCATACCCGGTCTCCTGCATTGGCAGGCAGATTCTTTACTACTGAGCCGCCTGGGAAGCCTCATCTACTTATGTAGCACATCCAGAAATCTCCTTTTGGATAAGCATGGTAAAGATAAAAGGAGATGAAATTTCAAATAATATATTTTTACCTGCATGTCAAATGTTACCAAATTAGAAGCTGAGTGTTAAATAAGCTTTGTGTGTCAAAGTGTTAGTTGCTCAGTCGAGTCCGACTCTTTGGCACCCCCATGGACTGTGGCTCTTCAGGCTCTTTGATCATGGAATTCTCCAGGCTAGAATACTGGAATGGGTTGCCATTCCCTTCTCCAAGGGATCTTCCCAACCCAGGGCTCAAAGCTGGATCTCCTGCATTGCAGGCATTTTCTTTACTGTCTGAGCCACAGGGAAGCCCATTGTTCCTTAACACACATTTAAATCAATGACAAGTGAGAGGATGATTGTAATCAAGGAAGAAGACTTTTTTTGGGTGATCAGAAACAGAATGGTAAGAAAGAATAGTAAAGACAATCTTGTTTTCCTATTTACTTAACTGGTTAAACCCAGTTAAGGTCCGTAAGCACAGGTAGAGAAATGGAAAGTATTGGCCAAGTTGTGTTTAAAATCCCCTCTAGCAGTTAGCAGTAGGTTATGAACGTTTCAGCACAAGTGTGTACTTGTGTGCAGCCTCCAAGGATTGCGTCATTGCCCATGCTGCCATCCCAGAAGAAAAGCTGTTCTTAGCATCTTGATGTTTTGATGGAACCCTTGCATTGACTCCTTGCAGCTCCCGTGATAAAAGTTCTTTTGTACAGCCTACAAGATCCTTTGAGACCTAGTCCAATCTTTCAGACCTCATGGCTCCTGGTCTGTCACACTTCAGGGGTAGAAAGAGTTTCTGCTACTGAGCAGAATTTCTGGAACTTTCCTCAAATTCTTTGCTCCCTCCAGCTGCTTTTGCCTTTCCTTCCGCATTCTAGCCCCTAGTCGCCTAAAGCGACTTTTCCCTTTTCCTCATCTGGCTGCTTCCTACTCCAAGGTCCAGATTGGGGGTTCACTGCCTTCGGGAAGCCTCTCCTGACCAATGACTCCTAGGCTCAGTGAGCTCTATTCCTCTGACAGCATCCTGTGCGTGAACTCTAGCCTCGCCCCAACACACAGGTTTTCTGTAACTTGCTATCTCTTTGAGTGCCTGTCTTAGCAGAAAATGAACTTGTCTAACCCAGGGACCCTGTCTTTCAGCCCTTGTTATTGTTGTTTAGTTGCTAAGTCACGTCTGAGTCTTTTGTGACCCCATGGACTATAGCCCACCAGGCTCCNGTAACTTGCTATCTCTTTGAGTGCCTGTCTTGGCAGAAAATGAACTTGTCTAACCCAGGGACCCTGTCTTTCAGCCCTTGTTATTGTTGTTTAGTTGCTAAGTCACGTCTGAGTCTTTTGTGACCCCATGGACTATAGCCCACCAGGCTCCTCTCTCCATGGGATTTCCCAGACCAGAATACTGGAGTGGGTTGCCATTTCCTTCTCCAGGGGATCTTCCTGACCCAGGGATCAAACACCCATCTCCTGCTTGCCAAGAGGATTACCACTGCGTCACCAGGGAAGCCCCATTCAACTGTACAACTACTTTAATGCTCAAAAAATAAAAATAAAAAAAGCTTGTTAGGTGAATAAATGAACAAACAGATACACTGGTCTCAGATTGTCCACTGTGTGTAGGGGGAATGGAGACCAGAGGCATCGCGTCTTCAGAGGTTTCTTTCAAGGGAGCAGGGTTTCAAGAGTCACTGAAGAGCAGGGTGACTGGCCGCGGAAGGGAAGTGGGAGTCATTCTGTTCGATTTCCTCCAAATGATGAGGAGAAAGGTAATGTCGGAGAAGGAGCAATGGAATAGGAGTTGGAAGACACGTCTCTTCCCCCTTCTGTGGCTAACTGTGAAATCAGGTGAGATAATTTACGTGGGAGGATGCACGTTTCCTTCAGGTTCTTTCTGATGCCTGTGTTGTGATAAGAATAGTCTGCAATGAGACCAGTCCATCTGAATCCTCTGACTCCCGGGATAAAGACAGTGGTGGGGAGAGTCTGACCTTTGCAACGATGAGAAGACAGAGGGAAGCAGGGCAGGAGGGGCGCTCTTCTGAAGATTGACGTTATCATGAGATGAAGAAGAGAAAATGGATGAAAAGTATGGGGTACATGGTATGCTAACGTAAACGGTGACTGCAACCCTGGGCAAAAGTAGCAAAATGATTTTTAAATCTTTGGGGGGCAGCAGAACTCTTTTGTGAAAGGCAAGCTTATAAGAAAAGTGAAATATGCAAAACTTAACACTCACAGAGTGCTTATTACAGTATGGTACTTTATGGGCTATTCTCAGTCCAGTCCTTTATGCCAACTCATTTGCTGAATCCTCACAAAATCCAGTTGAGCAGGTGATTTTATTACTCTCATTGTATAGGCGAAAACACTGAGGTACAAGAGAGATGAAGCAGTTGGCTCGGTGTCACACAGCTGATAAGCGGTGGTAACCAGGGTGTGGAACACCACAGAGCTATGCCCTGGAGCCCCCGTTGGCGGTGGAAAGTGGGTCTCACCCCGCCAGCTCTTTCTACTCAGTATTGTCGTGAGGCTTTGGAGAAAGAAGTCTGAAAGTTTGAGATGTCCAGTAAGCCACACATAACCCTGGGGGCTGTTGGCCTGAGAAATATGCAGTCACTCAGAAAATAGGAAGTTATGAAGAAAAGAAAGGAGAAGGAAAGGAAGAGACAGGAGATGGGAGGGAGAGTGGAAAAGAAAGACCACATCCAAGTTTTATCATAGAAGGCTTTCCCTGGTGGGACAAACCAGATCCTTGTCATTAAAAGGACAATCTGGTAGTCACCCCTATTTTCAAATGTAGATGCTGTTTAACCACCGCTTAGCCATGTTGCAAATTACCCTGGTGCCAGAGCAGTTTTTCCTGGAGCTGTCTTCTATCCACGTCGCATGGTGCTGAAAGGTAAAGACACGGCCTCCTTCCTCACCATCCACACACCTGCTGGGTGGTCTGGACGGAAGGTACACCATCTGTGTTTTGTCACCAAAGCAGTGGTTCTAAATCATTTCTCCCACTTCACCCCTGCCCCAGTGGGCACTGTACCCTCCCTTTATAACAGTGGTTCTCACTATGTGGCTAGTGAAGGACAGCTGACATGCCTACTCCCCGGTGGAATATTCTAGAACCTTTGATGTACAGGTGGTTTGAAAAACTTGCTGCAACTGACTTAAATGAAGTTCCTTAACTTAAATGAAGCAAGCAGGATAAAATTCAGAATTTAAATGTTGATATGAGACCGTCCCTTCTCTGGATGAGGAGGTGGATGGGGTTAGATGTCTGTTCTGGGTTTGTGTGGATTTTTCTTGAGGAAAATGCTGCTTTACCTCGCCTTGCCCTGTTGACCCACCTGCTTTTCATTTTGTGATGGGAACAATCACTGCCTCCACCTCCTCTATCTTTTGCCTTCCAGAGTGCGGCGCTTCAGTGGCATAATGGTTTGTCCATCACGTACTTGTCAGCCTTCAGTCAGGGTTCTGGAGGAGCTTCAGTTTTTAAGTCATTTGGATTACGGATCTGTGGCTCCAAGTAGTGGTCTGTCCTGGTGTTTTCTAAAGGGAAGACAGTAACTCACCATCTTCAAGTGTGTTGCCTTATCTGTGCTCTACCTGTGATGTGATTTGCTCAATATTTTTAGGCTGACTCACCTCTTTAACTAAAAGAAATCTGTTTAGAAGGCTTATGTGGTGAATATAACTGGAAATTGGCATGACTTGCTCCAAACAGTAGGTAACCAGAAGAATACCGGAAAAACAAAATGCAATTCTATTCTAGCTCAATACTGTTATCTGTGAATGCTGTGAGCCTCGGGCGGCTTTCTCTTTTTTATAAAGGAAGAGTAATAGGTGTTCAAGAAATAGCAGAGATACCAATCCACATGGTATCCTTCTTGATATCAGGAGGACTGAAAGACAATGGAAAAGGGAATCACCTTCTCCCTGTGTGATTCACTATTATTTAATGCCACGTGGACACTCCACCCGGAAATAATCTCAAATATCTTCGAGTCACACCTGTCCTACCCTCAGGGACATATGGATTAAGTCTACATTGCACAATTATTTTAGTCCCAATTAGTGGTCATAACCTGAATAACATTTGGTTCCCAACCTAAAGCAAAGCCCTCTGCTTCAGCACCCAAGCAAGGATCAACACTATGTGTCTTATAAAGGCAGCGTCACCCCACACCTCCAGGCTCCGTGATTTATTCTCTGTTATTCTCTGTGTATGGGTATAGTCAAGGTTTTCATTGGTAAGAAACTGAAAACTCACTCTGTCTAGCTTAAGGAGAAAAGAAATATTTTGAAAGAATTACATATAATTTACAGAATCATTGTAGAATCAGGCTTTGAAAATAGGCGAAGGCACACGGCAGGCAGGAAGTCGGAGCCACCGCCAACCATCTGGTGGGAACCACTCCAGGGACAAGACCACAGTCGCAACTACAGGATGTCTGTAGTGCTGGGCCGCCGGTTGCATAGCCACTTCACTCTCTGTGTGCCACTATCAGTCATCTCTCAATCGTCCCTGCCTCTTTGAATCGCCGGCCAGAGAGTGGTATCCTATATGAGAGCACCTGATTGTCTGGCAGAGGCTCCCTGCTAACGTCCTAGCTGCTGGGGGCAAGAAGAGGGAGGCGGTTCCCCGCTCCCACTTTTGGTGGCAAAACTAACTTCCTTTGTAGAGTCAAGTAAAGCTCTAACAGACAAAATTTGTGTGTCTACAGACAAAATCACTTTGCACTGTTGTCAGTGATTTACAACCTACAGAGTTATAAAATAGCTCTTGTTGAATCACACTCAGAATCTTAGAAGACTGTGCTCTGAATCAATGCATAATTTGCCCCTGAAGCACAACGTTCTCCTGCAATGTGTATAAAATGCTGAGAACAGTTACTGGCTCATGGGAGGCACTGGCAAGTAAACTCGGTACGAAAAAATAACTTTCTTTTCAACTTAAATCACAGGTTGAAATAAATTACTCAATAAAACATTTTAAATTGGAATCGCAAGACCAATCTCTTATGCGTTCCAACAGGCTGAGTTCAAATAAGACAAATAGCCAAATTACCAAAGAAATTCTGTTTGGACATACTTTGGGATTTTTGTGTGACCCTAAGTATACATTTTGTGTTAACTAACACTCATTTTGTTATAAATATTTTACTGCAAAGAATGCTGAAATATATATATATTTAAAACTTACTGGCATTTGGAGGTGATATATTTCTCCAAAATACATTATTATGGTTACTTTCTGATGCCTCACACTTAGCCTGTCCTTTGAATAGGCTAGAAGTTCACTGAATGTGGTTATTCTTCAATAGTTTAAAACCAGATTTTGTAAGAGTCTAGGCTTCATATCTGACATTAAATCCTCCACACTGACCCTGTTTTCATTTTCGCTGAAGCTGGTGAGTGTGTTTCTTTCATCTTTGGCCTTTCTTTACTGCAATTAAAAAAATCATTAAAGAGAATTTCAAGTATGAACAAAGTGGTCCCATTTGTTCAAAGCTACACATTGGATTTTAAAAGGTTCCACTTAGATGTCTGACACTACTTACTTTGCTTCATTTTTGTATGAATCTTTAAGGACATTTAGGGCATTCCAGAAATGCTCAAAACAATTCTGTTCTTAAAATTACAAGCAGGCATTTGTGATTTTTCAAGCATCTCATAAATGTTACTGCCTTACATGTAGTGACATGTAAATATGCCCTAGATTTTTTTTTTTTTTTTTTTACCATCAGAATAGTCTAGAAATTCAAATATTTCATCGTCATCTTAACTAAACTCCCCACACCCATTTTGCACCTGGGAAGAGATCACTGTGTCCCAATTTTTTCTTTCAAAAACACAATCCCTGTGTTTATATGATACACGAAGCTCTTGGCTTACATTTTGCAAGCATTAGCTTAATTTTACCCACACCCGAGTGTTATCATGATTATTCAGCTCCAGTTAGGGGATTGAAATTGCCTCTTCTTATTGCCAGGTGCTACTTATATTTTGTTATTTCAGTCTTTTTGTGAGCTGAAAAACTAGAAGGCTAACTCTAGGGAAAGGAGGTGGACTTGAGAATAAACAGACTTTAAAGGGAGAGGGTAACTGGGAGGCTTTCCCGCGGCAAAGCCCTCAGTGGGCTGGGTGACTGTTCGGTTTCCCTCTCAACATCCTTTTCAGTTATTTCTGGCTTCATGGCCATGCTCCAGAGAGTTGGGATAGCCAGAAATATTACTTCTGGATAAATGGCATTTCGTTCTAGTTATTCTTCCTTCTTCTCTTTTTTCACTGATCACTTTTTATATGCAAGTACCATTCTAGGCATTGGAGATATATCATAAATGACCCCCTTGATCTTACATTCTAGCAGGAAAAGTAGTCATCAAAAACAGTTTAATAAATAAATACGGAAAACACATAGAATGTCAGGTGGTGATTAGTGTAATGGAGAAAAATTAAGGAAGAGGGAGAAGAAATGCTCGAAGTTACATTTTAAATGGTTAGACAAGGTTCCATTGAGAAGGTGACATTTAGATAAAAACCAGAAGGATCCAAAAAAGAAAAAGAAAAAAACTTAAGCCAGGCTAATATCTAGGGGAAGAAAGGTTCTGAATATATGCAGAGACCCCGAGTCGGGGGGACGTGAGAAGAACACACATAGGATGTTTAAGAAGCAGCAAGGAGAAAAATGTGGCTGAAGGAGAGTGGGTTGTAGGAAATGAGACCAGAACAAATACAGAGGGAGCAGATCATTGTTGTACTTATGTACATGTCATTATTACATATACACACACACATTTGTTGTTTAGTCACTAAGTTGTGTCTGACTCTTTTGTGACCCCATGGACTGTAGCCCACCAGGCTCCTCTGTCCATGGGATTTCCCAGGCCAGAATACTGGAGTGGGGTGCTGTGCCCTCCTCCAGGGGATCTTCCCAGCCCGGGGATTGAACCCATGTCTCGTATGTCTCCTGCATTAGCAGGTGGGTTCTTTACCACTGGTGCCCCTTGGAAAGCCTAAATTATTTGCTTAAGATTTTTCAAAAGAAGCAGATTACTTGAATTTGAGAGTCAGATGGTTAAAAAGAGAGAAAAAAGATTTTTAAAAACTATCCTTTCCTTTATCCATTGCACTTTCCAGGGGATCTTCCCAACCCAGGGATCTAGCCTGTGTTTCTTGCATTGGCAGGTGGATTCTTTACTGCTGAGCCACCAGAGAAGCCTATACACACAAACATATATATCATATTTATATGTTTTGTTTTCTGAATGATAGGAAGCCAGTAAGGATTTTTAAACCCCTTCCAAATTACAAGGAAAAAAAAAATCCTCCGTAGGTCAGAGTGTTAAACTCATCAAGCTTCTGGGTTTCTTGTGCACGGATGATAAAAGGGTTTCCAGATATTATATTAACAGAAAAGCCCCAGGGTGGAAGGCAAGAGGATACAAAGCTCTGTGATACAGAGCTGAGATGCATTAGTGTCATGGTGCACCTGGAGGAAGCTAGTTGACTTTTGCATGAACTCTTGGCTGCAGCATCGCTAGACGAGGAGGCTGAGAGGATCTCAAGTGATGTATAAGAGGTTTCCAGCGTAGTTCACTCTGCGCCACTCAGAGCTCCCCATCATATCCTGCTCCCAGACTAAAACATGTGATCTTCAGTTTTGTTCAAATAAGATACTCTTACTTCTTTCCTGAGAGAGAGGGATATACAAGTCCAACCAGTCACTGAGCTCCCTTCAAGATGCAATCTTTACAAAAACAATGCAAGAAGGTTTCTGACACAAGTGGAAGTCTCCTCTGTTGCATTTGATCCCAAGTTTATAATTGATAGTTATCATCTCTCTGCAACTCCAGGTTTAGCTTTCTCTCACCCTTAGAGAGAAAGGGCAAGACTGGCTGGGGTGAAGGGCTGGTGGGAAGACCCATAGGTTCTAAACCCTTAGTTGACTTGCCCTCATGAACTACAGTCACCATCTTTTCTCATTCACAATTATCACTGACCACAGGAGAACCAAGATATGTCCCAGTGAAAGTCCTGGGTTCTAGACACACTCCTTGCAGCTGCTAATGTAGTGCGTAGTAGCCACTTAGCTTCTCACAGTTCTATTATTCCCATCAGTAGAGAAAATCCTTTCTTTTCTTATTTATCCACTGGGATGAGGAGCCCAAATGACTAGGTGATTATTATAGCATCAGGAACACTGTGTTTTACTTGATGGAAGTAATCTGTCCCTCCAGGAACAAGGACCTCTAATCTCACAGGAACTGAGAAGTTCCAATTCCGGAAGTAGGTCACTATGGTGATGGTGAGAAGGCCAATCCTACCAGCAGCCCTAGCTCTTCAGACCCAGGTATTCTAGCTTTAAAGAACACGAGAGCATACAGCGGCTGTTGGTTCAATGTGTGTGTGTAGTTCATTAGGTCAGACCCTCAACCACACAGGACTTAGCCTCCGAGTTGCGACCTTGTTGTTCAGTCGCTCTGTCGTGTCTGACTCTTTGCAACCCCGTGGGCTGCAGCACGCCAGGCTCCCCTGTGCCTCACCTAGCTGAGCCTTTATTGGGTCAGCCCCTCATTTTATTAGGCAGTCCGCTCTGCTTGATGAGTTACGCGGTAGAGTTAGTGGGTGGCGGTCGTGTTCTCTTTGTTGTGCCTTCTCAGCCGTGAAATGTGCCTCTTGGTTGAATGCTGTGTTGCAGTGTTGTACCAGATGCTTGTTCAATATTGTGCAGGATTTCATAGTGGTAGATCAAGAATTTTATAAGCCCTTCAATAGTGGCCCTGGTGGAGGCATTGAGGTCAGGGAAGGCAAACCCAAATCCAACATAAAGATTCTTTTTTAAATGCATCACTACTTTCTACAGCAGGGAAAGGGTCCAATATAACCAAACTGCCAGCAAATGGCTGGCTGTTTTCTAAGCAAATTTGTCTTAATTGTGCAGCATAAGGCTCTGCTGTCGGCAGGTCAGGCATTGACAGAGGCAGTATCTTGACTAGCTTTAATGAGAAGGAGCCCTTCTTTGGCTTTAATCCCTATCACCATGGATGTTTCACTCACGTCCTTTGCATCGGCACTGGTTGGCATCCATAGAAGGAGTCATCTTGTCCACTGGTTGTTGAGAATCACCTCTAGGGTGGCACTATAGAAATTTCCTTAGGGTGATCCAGCCTCTCTTTTGATCAGTGGACTCCTGGTTTCAGAGATATTAAAGTTTTCTTTTTAATGTGCATCTTAAATTGATGAGATAGAGTAACCCAATATAATTCAAACACAGCACTAGAGTGAAGAATTGGCCATAACAGTCATTTTTAGGGTTAAATTAATGCCTCAATGCCATAAAACTTGTTTCAAAAACATCTAGTCTTTCAGAGAAGACTTCTGAAAATAGTCAAGATGTTTATCCACTATGGTTTATTAATCCAAGTTACATGCCCTAACAGTTTGAGCTATAACATGAATTCAATGGGTTTTCTGTCCTGCCTTAAAAAGCCCATCACTGTTACATTGTTTTCTTGTGTTACGTGACGTTCTGTGTGTCATTACCGTGTCCAGCCCAAAACTACGTGCTTTTACATCCTATATCTCGTTTAGGACTCACAGTAGCCATGTGAGGTAGTTGTATGACTCTACTTTAGATGAGGAATCGGAGACTTAAGAAATGTCACCTCTCTTATCTTTTATGTCACAACATGTATAAGTGAAAAAGAGTATTCAAACACAGGTCTCCTAACTCTATATCCAAGGCTCTCTCCACTATTCTGTAGTTAACGTCCCTGCATCTGGTCCTTTTCCATCCCCTCCCCTCCCCCCACCTGCCTTCTTTGATGTGAAATTCATACAGTGCACCATTTAGTGGTATTTAGCGCCTTCATAATGTTTACAGCCATCACCGCTAGTTCCAAACTTTCATCATCTCTCAAGGCGATCTGTACTGATTAACCCCTGTTCCTGCTCTTTCCACAGCCCCTGCCAACCATTAATTTGCTCTCTGTCTCTGGGGATGGATTTACCTTTTCTAAACAGATTATGTAAATGGAATCATATGACATGTGACCTTTGTGTCTGGCTTCTTTTACTGAATATAATGATTACATGTTCCATCGGCATTGTAGGGATAGAAAGAATGTGGGTGATCAGACAAGTGGCCCGGGGCGGGGGAAGCAGGTGTAAAAGGCCAGGCTTTGTTTACTCTCAGGGTTTCTCAGGCACGTTCATTTCTAACACACTGGTATAAAGAGCACCCCCACTTTTGTCCAAAAGCCTTGCACCTTAGATATAATGATCCAAGCACCAAAAATGTTCATACTTATTCTCGGAGACTTAGAGCTTCAGAACTACTTTCCCATGTCAAAAGGTCTTAAGAATCCCCATCCCGTAAATGAGGCTATTTCTAGCCAGTTGGGTGAGGAACACCATTTTCCTGTCCCTTCTGGATCTCATGGTGATCTCAGTCCACACTTGGACAAAGAGGTGACTTAATAGCAATGCATGAGCCACTATCCACAACTCTCACTCTTTTAAGAGCCAAGATTTACACTAAGGACTTTTCTTTGTTATAGGGAAACTGCAGAACTCAAACAATACCCCATTTGTAATGGCGTTTCTTATATTCTCTACCTCCATTAAACATTTAACCNCACTATCCACAACTCTCACTCTTTTAAGAGCCAAGATTTACACTAAGGACTTTTCTTTGTTATAGGGAAACTGCAGAACTCAAACAATACCCCATTTGTAATGGCGTTTCTTATATTCTCTACCTCCATTAAACATTTAACCGATATGCCAAGAAAACTTGATGAGAATAAAAAAGGTTATATGAGAGAAGCAAATTATTCTTCCTCTTATGTTTATCAGAGTTTACTTCTCAGCTGTTTCNCAATTTCTCCGTCTCTTTTTTTTTTTTAATGTTCTTTCTCAAGCCTTTATCAAGTGTAGTAGAAAAGCTTTTGTATACATATATATAAGTATGTATAATATATATATTTTAGAAAACTTATGAATTTTTGCCTAACTAAAAAGATTATGACATTTTGATTCCACTTGTTTGACTTGGCATGAATAGAATGCTCAATTTTTAATATTTATTTATT
Organism: Neotragus pygmaeus; assembly: GCA_006410875.1. NCBI lineage: Eukaryota > Metazoa > Chordata > Mammalia > Artiodactyla > Bovidae > Neotragus > Neotragus pygmaeus. The sequence goes on along the minus strand of SJYV01052401.1, from coordinate 516,104 downwards.
TTTAAATTGAAGCATAATTGCTTTACAGAATTTTGTTATTTTCTTTCAAACATTGACAAGAATCAGTCATAGGTGCCCCCATGTCCCCTCCCTCCTGAGTCTTCATCCCATCTCCCTCCCCATCCCACCTTTCTAGATTGTTACAGAGCCCCTGGTTTAGTTCCCTGAATCGTACAGCAAATTCCTATTGGCTATCTATTTTACACATGGTTTGTAAGTTTCCATGTTACTCTCTCCATACATCTCAACCTCTCCCTCCACCTCTCCCACCAGGTCCATAAGAATGTTCTCTATGTCTGATTTTCCATTGCTGCCCTACAAATAAATTCATCAGTACGATATTTCTAGATTCCATATATATGCATTAGTACATGATAGTTATATTTCTCTTTCTGACTTACTTCACTCTGTATAATAGGCTCTAGGTTCATCCACCTCATTAGGACTGACTCAAATGTGTTCCTTTATATGGATGAGTAATATTCCATTATATATATGTACTGGGCTTCCCTGGTAGCCCAGTTGATAAATAATCTGCCTAAAGTGCAGGACCCAGATTCGATCCCTGGGTTGGGAAGATCCCCTGGAGAAGAAAATGGNTAGGACTGACTCAAATGTGTTCCTTTATATGGATGAGTAATATTCCATTATATATATGTACTGGGCTTCCCTGGTAGCCCAGTTGATAAATAATCTGCCTAAAGTGCAGGACCCAGATTCGATCCCTGGGTTGGGAAGATCCCCTGGAGAAGAAAATGGCAAACCACTCCAGTATCCTTACCTGGAAAATCCCATGGACAGAAGAGCCTGGTAGGCTGCAGTCCATGGGGTCACAAAGAGTTGGGCACGACTGAGCGACTAACACTTTTATATATGTACCACAACCTCTTTATCCATTCATCTGTTGATGGGCATCTAGGTTGCTTTCATGTTCTACCTATTGTAAGTAGTGCTGCAATAAATGTTGGGGTGCATGTATCTTTTTCAGTTTTGGTTTCCTAAGGGTATATGTGTAAGAGTGGGATTGCTGGGTCATAGTGTGTTTTATTCCTAGTTTTTTAAGGACTCTCCATACCATCTTCCATAGTGGCTGTATCAGTTTACATTCCCCACCAGCAATGCAAGAGTTTCCTTTTCTCCGTACCCCCTCCAGCATTTATTGTCTGTAGAATTTTTGATGATGGCTATTATAACTGGAGTGAAGTGGTACCTCATTGTAGTTTTGATTTGCATTTCTCTAATAATGAGCGATGTTGAACATCTTTTCATGTGTCTGTTAGCCATCTGTCTACCTTCTTTGGAGAAATGTCTCTTCAGGTTTTTTTCATACATTTTGATTAGGTTGTTTGCTTTTCTGATATTGAGTTGTNGAACAGCTGACTCATTTGAAAAGACCCTGATGCTGGGAAAGATTGAAGGTGGGAGGAGAAGGGGACGACAGAGGATGAGACGGCTGGATGGCATCACTGACTCAATGGACATGGGTTTGGGTGGACTCTGGGAGTTGGTGATAGACAGGGAGGCCTGGCGTGCTGTGGTCCATGGGGTTGCAAAGAGTCGGACACAACTGAGCGACTGAACTGCACTGAACTTCAAGTCTTAGGCTGCACCCCACACTTTCAAAAATTAAAAACACAAAACCTTGCATCCCACAGTGTTTCACAGATACTAGAGCTCACCCTGAGCTGAGCTTTCTCCACCAGGTGCTCAGCTCTGACAAGCCAGTGCCTTGATTAGGTTAAATTTTGCATGCTAACCTTTTCTCTGGGTGTAGTTACCCCTCAGGTTCTGGTATCTTCCCTTCACTCCCATGTTCCTCATTGCCACTGTCTGTTCATCCTCTGTTTATTCCTCACCCCCTTCCCAGCCTACTTTTGCCCCATTCTTCTACCAAATCTTGCTATCCTGTGGATATCAGGGCTTCTTTTCAGCCTTTATCTTCTGGGTGATTTCTGGTCCTTGAATTTATCGCCCTTCCCTTTCCTTTTTACCCATAATACATTTATTATAAGAACTGGAAGCTCTGTTACAAGCTATCTCCTTCACGTGCTAAGTCACTTCAGTCGTGTCCGACTCTCTGTGACCCTATGGAATACTGGAGTGGGTTGCCTTGGCCCCCTCCAGGGGGTCTTCCTGACCCATGGATTGAACCCACGTCTCTTCCATCTTCTGCATTGGTAAATGGGTTCTTTATCACTAGTGCCACCTGGGAAGCTGCTTTAGGGGTTTCCAAATTTGATTATGGTTAACATTGCCAGGAGAGCTTATTAAAAATATTGGTTCCCAGGCCCCATTCCTGAAAATTCTTTCCTAGGAGATCTGAGGTAGAAGTTGGAAATGTGTGTTTCAATATATTTGTTCAGATGGGTAAAAGATGCCTGTGGTAAAAATTTAAATAATACTAATGGGTAAACGCTAACATGGAAATCATTCTCCATCCTTCATCTTAAGTTCCCTAAGGCATACACTGTTAACAGTTTCTTGAAGATCCATCTATACACAAAAGTCCATCTTTTAATACATGTTTCAAATGATTTTGATATAACTGATCACCAGTCTTGGGGAATCTTTTACATTCTTTCTTCCCTTGACGTCCTTTATGCTGGTTGTCCAATGTCTCTAATAGTCTGACTCTTGCCTTCTTTTTTATTGATTTATTCTATTTGTCATTTATTCATTTGGCTGTACTAGGTCTTAACTGGCCTGTGAAGTCTTAATTTTAGTATGTGGCATTTAGTTCCCCCACCAGGGATTGAACCCAATTCCCCTGTGTTGAGAACACAGGGTCTTAGCCACTGGACCACCATGGACGTCCCAACTCTGTCCTCTGGACTCCCGCCCCTTACTTCTGACCCCCAAGCGTGGGCATTCCTGGAGGCCTTCTGCTTGATTTTTTCTATCTTCTTCCTTGATAATCCCTCCCAGAGCCATGAGTTACTCAGAGAACACACTCATACTTCAGCCTCTTGCTCCAACATTTTAACCTCATCACAGGAGCAAAATTTTTCTACTTTTTAGACCTCTCTGCCTGGTTGTCTGGAAGGACCTTAAACTGAACATCCAAAGCAAACGCCTTTTCCTTTCAGCAGAGCTAGTCACCCTTCACTCTTTCCCGCTATCTGCCATTCCCATCATCACTGGCTCTTCTGCCCCTTCAATGTGCCTGTACTTCTGACACGTTTCACACTTCCGTGCTCTGCAGTCCAGGTTTATGGCACAGAATTTCACACACTGCTTCCATCAGCGCTCCCCATTCTCCTGCCCGCTGATCACCACCCTCTTAAGGCCAGGAACTCTGCCTTATTTCTGTGTTCTCAGCACCTTGCTCTCTCTCTGGCACATGGCAAGTGAGTCAATGAAGACAGGATAAAGCCCACACTCAACTCGACTGTTGGGCTCTTCCACTGGCCACTTCACCACTGTCTTTGGTTCAGGTGTTCATTTACCCCTTGCTTCAGCCCAAATCAAGTAGCCATCCTCTCCTGCATGCACATGATACTTTTCCTTTTGTGGATTCTCCTTCCGCCTGAAACGCTCATTTGCCCTGTAAGTGCCTATCAAAATCCTAACAAATCCCGCAAGCTCAAATGCCTCATTCTTCACAAATGTTTCCCAAATCTCTAAAGCCCTCGGTTCCCACAGCATTTGGATTCAGAAAGTGCACCTGTCAAATTTATAAAGTCACAGGATTTTAGATGTGGAAAAAGACTTTTGAGGTTACCTAAGGCAACCCTGGATTTTACAGCTAAGACAACCAAGGCCCAGAAAGAATAAATGTTGTTCTTGAACCAGTGACCCATAGAGCCAGACTTAGAAGGCAACTCTCACAGATTCCTCTTCATGGCTGTGGTGCCCTGCAATTCTCTTCTCTTCTCTTCTAGACTATTAGCACCTAAGGTCAGCAACTGGATTTTGTTCAGCTGTGCTTCCCTCGTAATAGCTAATCTAGTGCCTTGCGGATTCACAGAATTATCCTGAATTGAAATGAACTTTAGCATGCTAGTTAATTGATATTTTTAACTAATACCATCTTGTCCTGGATTCCTCGGAAAATATCACTGATATTATAAACTAATAGCTGTCTTGTCCTTTATCATCTCTGAGACAGAGGTTACTTGCTGATGTGAGAGTGAGCAATCAGAGAAGGCAGGCAGGGATGGCTGGGAAGCAATGTACTGCTGGGATGTTCTGTATGGCTTCCTTTGCAATGAGTCAGGAAGAACTCTCCAGGTCAGTGCATCTGCACAGCCATGTAGGGTATCTGTGGACAGGCCCTGCGGGAAACCCAGGCTTTAGAGCAGCTTGTAAGAAGGCCCTTATCTACTGACCCCTACCTCTCAGTTCCCACTGATCAAAATTACTCCCCTGCAGTTACAGGTGCAGCATCTGGCTTCTTTGATGGCTCCCAAAGCCCTTATGGCAGAAAGTGAAGAGGAACTAAGAAGCCTCTTGATGAAAGTAAAATAGAGAGTGAAAAAGTTGGCTTAAAGCTCAACGTTCAGAAAATGAAGATCACAGCATCTGGTCCCATTACTTCATGGGAAATAGATGGGGAAACAGTGGAAACAGTGTCAGGCTTTATTTTTGGGGGCTCCAAAATCACTGCAGATGGCGACTGCAGCCATTAAATGAAAAGACGCTTACTCCTTGGAAGAAAAGTTATGACCAACCTAGATAGCATATTCAAAAGCAGAGACACTGGTTTGCCAACAAAGGTCCATCTACTTAAGGCTAGATGGTTTTTTCAGTGGTCATGTGTGGATGTGAGAGTTGGACTGTGAAGAAGGCTGAGTGCCGAAGAATTGATGCTTTTGAACTGTGGTGTTGGAGAAGACTCTTGAGAGTCCCTTGGACTGCAAGGAGATCCAACCAGTCCATTCTGAAGATCAGCCCTGGGATTTCTTTGGAAAGAATGATGCTAAGGCTGAAACTCCAGTACTTTGACCACCTCATGCGAGGAGTTGACTCATTGGAAAAGATTCTGATGCTGGGAGGGACTGGGGGGCAGGAGAAGGGGACGACCGAGGATGAGATGGCTGGATGGCATCACTGACTCCATGGACATGAGTCTGAGTGAACTCCTGAAGTTGGTGATGGACAGGGAGGCCTGGAGTGCTGCGATTCATGGGGTCCAAAGAGTTGGACACGACTGAGCGAATGAACTGAACTGAACTAGAAAGCCAGATTCCATGTCCAGTTAGAAGGCTTCTCATTTGAGTCCAAAACAGAAGAGGATGCACATAGGAGGCATCCAATAAAATATCCCTGACCTGAGCCTGTTATGATCGTTACTGTGTTAGATTCTATATTAACGCTGGAAAGACAAGACAATGGCAATTTTAAGACAGAGGCCAGAAACAGGAAAAACTTTAAAAATGTTATACAATACGTGGCCTTTAAAAATCAGTATTTTCTCTTATAATGTCATTATGCTACATTAAAAGATCTGTAAACTCCCCTTTCTATTACATTGCTCAGTCAAGTACAAAAGAGTCTACCCTTTTAACCTGTCCCTTTCTGTCCTCATATGTTAACTCACATCTTGCTCACCAGTGCACATGACATAAAAACACTCGAGCAGGGAGAAGAATTCTTTTTTTCAGACAAGTGGTTTTACCTACTTACAAAAAAGACTTGAGAACTTGGACACACTTCAAGAGCCTCTGAATATTTTTCTTCAGCAGAAATTCCAGCCCAGACGTTCAATAACCCAGGTTTGTTTTCAAAGGAGAAATAAAGAAACAAATTTCGTAAGGCCAGGCCAAAATTTGAAAGCAATTAATGATGACAGGTCCAAGGATTTTGCTTCATTTTTATTATTAACCCTACCACCCTTTCCAGAGTTTAATGTCGGATACTGGAGAAGAGGCGGGAGAAAAGTCTGGGAATTGAAAATAAAACTCAACATGACAGAGACATTTACAAACCATGTTTATAGTAAAGGAAGAGTAATTAGAGGATACACAAGTGGTCAGAGGACATTGTAACAACAGATGACAAACAGGAGCTGGAGGAAGGCTCACAGACTGCCAAGTTTGAAAGGAGCTTTGCAGACCGAATTCAACTGACATATTGGTGGAGACGTTGCTTTAAATTAATTCACATCGACAAGTTCAGAGGCTGCTAAAGAGAGGCAGTCACCAGGCTCTGAGGGTTCTGAGTGGACTATCTGGAGGACCTTGGAAAACAAGTGTTCAACAGAAAAATGGGACCGTTTCATCCTGCTCTTCTAAATAAAGGGAAAAGATGCTTATTTGCTGGGTCATTTAACTGCTCTGAGCCTCTGGTTCTTCTGTAAATTGAGGATTATTTACTAATTCTATTATCCATCAGAATTTATTTGAGAATTAAATAAGATATGTAAGCTAATCATATATCAATATTAAAATGTTAGCAAGTGTTTAAATCTCTTCCTTCTTTGCATGTTCATTTTACTTTATATGCACTTCTGTTATTTATTGTTTAGTCACTAAATCATGTCCAACTCTTTTGCAACCCCACGTACAGTAGCACGCTAGGCTCCTCTGTCCATGGGATTTCCCAGGCAAGAATCCTGGAGAAGGGTGCCATTTCCTTCTCCGGGGGACCTTCCCAACCCAGGGGTTGAATCTGTGTCTCCTACATTGCAGGCAGATGCTTTACCACTGAGCCACCAGAGGAGCCATGTTAATACCTACACTTCTGTTATAGGTCCTAACATGTTGCCTGATGAAAGAGCTTATGTGCCGTTTCCTGACTGGAACATGAAATACTCAAGAAGGGAGACTGTGACTTAATTTTTCTTCTAACTCCACAACCCCAAACAGGGACTAGCACTTAATGGGAACTTAATCAATATCTGCTGAATGAGAAGATTAAAAAATAATCCTGTAGGCTATGCCATAAATCAAACTGTGCTGGGTGAAATAATTGAGATAAATATAAACCCTATAATCAGCTCTAAATAATAAATTATACAGTTACAGGACGGTCTTAGTTCTAGCCCAGATTTCATGGTAAAAACCTCCCAGAGTTGTAGTTAACTATAAAAAGTGCCAAGAGGCAGATGAAATTTCTAAAAATATTAGTATTAGTTGTATGAATACTATAGGAAAGTGAAGTCGCTCAGTCGTGTCTGACTCCTTGAGACCCCATGGACTGTAGCCTACCAGGCTCCTCTGTCCATGGGATTTTCCAGGCAATAGTACTGGATTGGATTGCCATTTCCTTTTCCAGCGGATCTTCCTGACTCAGGGATGGAACCCAGGTCTCCCGCATTGTAGACAGACGCTTTACCATCTGAGCCACCTCAAATCAAGAGAAATGACAACCTCCCTGTGTTTAGCACAAGTCGTGCTAAACGCATTTTAAGAAGGAATTGACAAACGAACAAATTCAGGTGACTGCCATCTGCAAAGGTAGACCATACCTTAGGCTATATTTTAAAAGTTGAAAGATCCCAAATAGGGGCCTGGGGGAGAGGAGAATAAAGATAGACTTGAGCTATTTTTAGATATTTCAAAACTATCAAGGTTTGCCCTTGTAGGCAAAACTGAGACCAGTAAAAATTTCCTTCCGAATTAAATTGTCATCTGTCAGACTTAGATACCGTGTAAGAAGGAATTCCCTGAAGATAACAGCTGTCCAGCAATGGGATGGTCTCCTCAAGAAGACCGAGAGACAAGCATTAAGGCCCAGGCTGAACCCCTGTGTCTTAGACCTTCTATTGATAGGAGTCCCTTCTGTGCCTAGCAGAGTACTGAGCGCAAAATCCACATTTCCAAAATACTTTTCTCAGGCTGATGCCAAGGGAAATGATCACATTTATTATGAGCGCATGCCTGCTCTGCCCCATAAAATTCAGAATTGGGCAAATTATCCAGACATAATCTCTAGCTGCAATTCATCCTGTACTCTTACGACTAAATTTTGGAATGTGTCTTCCTAATATACACATTTACTTATAAATTCCATGCCAAAGTACTGAATTAATCATTGTACATTATACATTTGTAAAATACAAATGATGCCAAGGCGTATGTGCAAGAAAGAGAAAAGGAAAAGCAAGTGTGTTACCTTCCTGCACTATGGTGGCTCAGCACGACCCCCACTTTGCAGAGAACCAGTGGATCTATTAAGGAGTTTACCATGCTTCTGTCTTCAATACCTGGATGTATGGGATGCTTCTTGGGCTGAATTACCTACTTATTAATCTTAAACTTTTCCTTTTCTCTAGTTTCTCAGATGAAACTAGTTCTGGTTTTTCTATAGAAGGGATAGATGATTTTCTGGAGTTTCTGTGTATTTTTGTAAGTCAAAAAAGTTCTTTTCTGTTGACCTTGCATGATTTTGATCCAGTTTTCCTATCTTGTGTCTCGAAACCAGGTGCAGTCACTTATAAATAAAATAAATTTTGCAGAATTGCAACCCTGTGGTGTTGAGATAGAAATTCAAATAAATGCATCAGCAGGAACTAAATCAAGAGTTCTTGCTCTTTTCTATCAAACTTTCAGTCAAGTCCCTACGTCCCAACATAACCCCCACAGCCTTGTTTGAATACTTAGGTGTTCTTTGCTTCTCCGATGTGTTCCCTCTTTCCTGGGAGATTTGAACTGCTTTTGAATACATTATGATGCAAGTCAATGTTGCATATTCCCATGATTGTTCTTTATTTTGGGAAACAGTATCCTTTGGCCTAAGTAAGTGACTACAGCGTGTTTATTGCAACATTTTCTGAATCATATTGTTCTGTCGCAGTAAACTTTCAGCCAACCAACAGAGGGAGCATTGAGAGACAAGAAGGTTTCATATCAGAAATTTCCTTCCAGTAACAGAACGGGCCAGAAATCTCCCACAAATTCAGATCTGCTCCTCAGGGAGAAGAAGTACGAGAAGACCTGGGTTTATGCAGTGGCATCTCTGGGAGTCCTATCTCTTGCCTAAGTTTTCTTGGGGTTCCCAGAGCAATCAAGGAGGGGAAGTCTCACGCCAGTTCCTCCTTGGGTCTCCGTGGCTCTTTTTTCTCAAATCCTAGAGCTATAGACCCTGTGAACTGAGGAGGGTGGAAGTGGTCAGATCGAGAGAGAAAAAGAAAATTTCTTCTCCTCCAGTGTCCACGCGCCAATTCCGTTTCTCCCAGAGCAAACCCAGGCTTTCAACCCTGGTTTACCGAGTCTCGCACTGCTCGGCTCTGTGGGCACTCTGAGCCGAAACCGGTGAACCGCTGAGTCTCAATTTCTTCGGCTGTAAAGCAGGCATTATTATTATCATCATCGTCACTGTCACATTATTGTTATACTATTACCATCCTTTTAGTCACTCTGTCTCCTGCACTTAATGTCATTTAACCCTGACTCAGAACCACTGGGCTTTCCCAGTGACTCAGCAGTAAAGAATCCACCTGCCAGTGCAGGAGCCGCAGGAAAGACAAGTTTTGATCCCTGAGTCGGGAAGATCCCCTGGAGGAGGGGTGTGGCAACCCACTCCAGTATTCTTGCCTGGAGAATCCCATGGACAGAGGAGCCTCGTGGATTACAGTCCGCAGAGTCACAAAGAGTCAGGTATGACAAAGTGACTTAGCACACACACGCATAGGATTGACATGAGGGTAAAGGGTCAGGTTTTATTGTTCCCACTTTACAGATGAGGAAACTGAGGTTCATTGAGGTTCAGGAACTCAGGCAAGGTCATACAGTTAGAAAGGAGTGGCCCTGGGATTTAAAATGAAGCCCCTTGCTCTGGACTTCCTTTGGGAATAAGAAGAGTAACACCGTCTCACAGGGATACCTTGCAGAGCGCTTTAGCAATTTGTTCCTCCCTGTTTCTCTGTACCTCTTTAGCTTTTATTTTTAAAATATTTGCAGAAAGCAAAGCTTCAACAATGCAAAGGATTTTTCTGAGGTCATATAGATAATAAATGGAGTTGGGATCAAGCAGGCTTTAGTCCTGTGATTGCTCCAGCGCACTGCTTTGTCACCCAGAGACAGAGAGACCTAGCTGTGCCCATAACTAGCACTTTAATTCTAAAATGGTCACTTAAGCCCTGTAGGTTTTGTCTATGAAAAATAGATGGTAATAACAATAACAGTAACTAATGCCTGTATTAACTATCTAACAGTGTTATTACAAAGTTCAAATGAAATAATAGATGTAGGTGTTTAGGGAACAAGTGGACAATATACAAACCCAGATAATGTCATCATTAAGATTGTCATGGTTAAATTATTGTCTGGTTTCTATAAGACAGGGAAGGCTAGTGGCTAACATTGCCCATCTCCCTGCCTCTCAATTCGCAGGTAGTACATAACACATACCATCCAGGTAGTACATACAATCAAGATTGCCGGGAGAAATATCAATAACCTCAGATATGCAGATGACACCACCCTTATGGCAGAAAGTGAAGAAGAACTAAAGAGCCTTTTGATGAAAGTGAAAGAGGAGAGTGAAAAAGTAGGCTTAAACTCAACATTCAGAAAACGAAGATCATGGCATCTGGTCCCATCACTTCATGGTAAATAGATGGGAAAACAATGGAAACAGTGAGAGACTTTTCTTGTGGGGGGTGCTCCAAAATCACTGCAGATGGTGATTGTAGCCATGAAATTAAAAGATGCTTGCTCCTTGGGAGAAAAGCTATGACCAACCTAAACATCATAGTAAAAAGCAGAGATATTACTTTGCCAACAAAGGTCCGTCTAGTCAAGGCTATGGTTTTTCCAGTAGCCATGTATGAATGTGGGAGTTGGACTGTGAAGAAAACTGAGTGCCGAAGAACTGATGCTTTTGAACTGTGGTGTTGGAGAAGACTCTTGAGAGTCCCTTGGACTGCAAGGAGATCCAACCAGTCCCTCCTAAAGGAAATCAGTCCTGAATATTCACTGGAAGGACTGATGCTGAAGCTGAAACTCCAATACTTTGGCCATGTGATGCGAAGAGCTGACTCATTTGAAAAGACCCTGATGCTGGGAAAGATTGAGGGCAGGAGGAGAAGGGGATGACAGANAAGAAAACTGAGTGCCGAAGAACTGATGCTTTTGAACTGTGGTGTTGGAGAAGACTCTTGAGAGTCCCTTGGACTGCAAGGAGATCCAACCAGTCCCTCCTAAAGGAAATCAGTCCTGAATATTCACTGGAAGGACTGATGCTGAAGCTGAAACTCCAATACTTTGGCCATGTGATGCGAAGAGCTGACTCATTTGAAAAGACCCTGATGCTGGGAAAGATTGAGGGCAGGAGGAGAAGGGGATGACAGAGGATGAGATGGTTGGATGGCATCACTGAGTCAATGGACATGAATCTGAGTGAACTCTGGGAGTTGGTGATGGACAGGTAGGCCTGGCATGCTGCAGTCCATGGGGTCACAAAGAGTCGAACACGAGTGAGAGACTAAACTGAACTGACATACAATCCTGCTGCCTTTGTCCCGCCTCTCCAAAAGCAATGTTGCCAGAAAAGCCATTTGAAGGTACTTTAGAAGCAGGCGATCTTTCATGTTTACTCACATTTTTCCTATGAGGCTGCCTGTCTCCACTGTCCCATGAAGTAGTGTTACCTACCTGGGAAGCCATTCACAGGCTGCTCTCCTCTGAATGGGACTTAGCAGCAGTTTTGTTGTGCGTTAGAGGGGACCCTTGAAAGCCAGGTGATTTGTGCTTATACCACTGTGAACTGTCCCAGTGCCCATCTGATACAGATGGTCAGAAAGATTAATGAGTAGTTTAAAAAAAGGATATAGAATTTTTGCTCTGACCTGGGACAAGGGGACAAGAAATTACTGCTTTCTTTCCGCAATTTATGAAACAAAGAGATGCTATTTTTATTTTTTTAAGAAACTTTTCCAAAACAGTAAGCTCTGTGTGTGCATATGTGCATGTGTACATGTTGCGATGTAAAGTGAAAGATACGAGGAGCATTGGAAGAAGCAGATGATCATTTCCTTGCTAGATTTATTCATCAATATTTTTGAGCTATATAGCTATATAGCTAATCCGTCGGGAAGATCCCCTGGAGAAGGAAATGGCAACCCACTCCATTACTCTTGCTTGGAGGATCCCATGGAGGGAGGAACCTGGTAGGCTACAGTCCATGGGGTCGCAAAGAGTCGGACACGACTGAGCGACTTCACACACACATGCTAGGCACTGGAAATGGGATACTGAACATGACAGATAAGTTGTCCATACTCCCATGGAATTCGCATTCCAGACAGGTGGCTGATGCTGACCAAATAATTTCAAGATTAATAGGTTTGTAAAAGAGACTTCCACTACAACATTCTGAGTGTATTACAATGACTTGAATTGTTACTTATAAAAATTAAGAAGCTAGTATGACATTCTAAAGAGCTCAAATTGATTTCCAACAATGAAAAACTTGCATTTCTTAAGTTGTAACTATTCTAAAAAGAAGCTGGAATGGCTAATCTTGGCACTCAGTCTCTCTAAAGCCAGTATAATGGAAATGAGAGCTGTACAACATTATCTTGACCTCAGTGACCACCAGATAGCCCAAGAAACAGTGCATGCAGTATGGTGGAAAGAAGGATCACAGAATGTGTTTTATAAGGATAATGAATTCTGCTGACTTTCCCCCTTCTGGGCTATAATAATTTTGGCTTCTTTTGTAATCATACCCTATTGGAAAGCCACATGGCTTGGACTGATTTTTGCCCGCTACAGATTTTGGTTTCCAAAAGTACGTCTCCATGACTAAGGAAGTGGGCAATCCTAGGTTGGCTGGCTCCATCAAGAACACTTAAAACTTGATTGCACAATTGTATGACCAACTAGAGTCTTAGCATCAACTTGAATTTTCTCATTGGCATCCGATTTTAAGGATATCGTGTTGCCTGGGGAAAAAAGGAGTAGTTAGTTATTATGATTTTCATGGACTTATAGAGTTTTAATATTGGAAAGAGGAACTGGAAGATCATCCACTTTAATCTTCTGCCCAATGTAAGAATCTTCTGTACTTGATTCATGACATTCATCCTTTGAATATATGTGGTAAAGAGAATTTACTACCTTCTTTATGAAGAATTCTTTTACACTTTCCTACATTGGAGAAAACCTTGCACCACTGGTCTCAGATGTGTCCACTGGGGTCTCACAGATCAAATCAGAGATAATCTCTCATATTTAATGACTTTCCTCCTCCTACCTACTAAATCTTTTCTAGGCTATACATTTTTTTTCTCCCCATTTTCTACACAACATGGTCCTCCAAACTGCTACCATTTTGGATAATACACTGAGAAGATGGAAGAGGAGCAAAGTATTTGTGTCTCTTCCGTGCGTGCGTGCTAAGTCATTTCAGTCATGTCCAACTTTTTGCAATCCCAGGCTCCTCTGTCCGTAGGGATTCTCCAGGTGAGAATACTCGAGTGGGTTGCCATGCCCTCCTGCAGGGGCTCTTCCGAGTCTTACATCGGTTTCCTACCACTAGCACACCTGGGAAGCCCTTGTGACTCTTACCTAACACAGTTGCTATTTTTCTCTCTTTTGCAACATCAGCAGATTAGATCAACATACCACCTGTGCCCCCATTCATATTGATAATTAAGCTGCACAGAGCTACTTCAATTATAAAGATAAGGCAGAATTTCTCCATCAGTATTGCCAGATGGGGTGGTTTGCCAACTCATCCTCTTGTGGTTCTAGAAAATGCCCAATAAAATGATACTGACTCTAAAATTAAGCTTTGGGTTTGAAGATGTTGCCATGCTGTTGAGTCACAAGAATATATTATTTTTAATTTCTGTTATGCTACTAATTTTAGCAACCTTGGCAAAGGGAGTATAAAAAGAGTCAGTCCTCAATATATAGGATTGTGTTCCAGAAGTCAGTTGTTTGGAATGTATCTCACACATGTATTAAATTTTCTGGCCAGCTTACTGAAAGCTTTTTAACCATTAAGATGCCAGACATTGTAATACCATACCAGAAATCAGCTGTAAAGCGGAATGCAGTGTCGGGATTTTTTGCTTCATATCTACCTCAAGCACCTCCAGAAATATTCTGACTTCTGATAGAGTGCTCAATGATGTTTTTATGGATTAAAATGTCAAATGTCCAGGTGACAACTTGGATCACTAAGAACATTTTCAGTCTTTCCCTTCCGTTTCCAGCTGAGTCACCCCTGCCCCGGTCAGCTGAACAAGGAGACCTGAGGCTCCTTGGACCTGAGCCTGGGGGCGGCCTGGGAGGTGACAGATGCTAAAGATCTTCTGGAAAAAAAGTGTGCTGTTCAGGTTTACTCTCCAGTCTTCACTGGTTCTGCTCAGACTCCCATTCTTTCCTTCCCCGTCAGCCTGGTTCGTGTGTGTGTGCGTGTGTTCTCAGTTTTACCCAGCTCTTTGCAATCCCATGCACTGTGGCCCACCAGGCTCCTCTGACCATGAAGTTTTCCAGGTCAGAACAGTGGAGTGCATTGCCATTTCCTGCTCCAGTGTGTCTTCCCAGTCCAGGGATCACACCCACGTCTCTTGCATCTCCTGCACTGGCCAGGGGATCCTTTGCCACTAGCGCCACCTGGGAAGCCCTGATTTAGTCTCTTCATAATTCATCTTCAGTCTCTCTCTCTCTCTCTGTCGTCCTGGAGGCGGGGAGGGGAGGTTGGTTGTCATGATGAAGCCTTTCAATTTTGCCTCTCTTGTCCCTTAAGCATTCTTCCAAGTTTTTTAATAGTTTTCTAAAGTGTCTCCCCCCCACCCCCAGTGCATAACAAAATAACGAATGAATGAATATTGCTAGGGAAATCAGAACTAGAAGGAACCTCTCTAGTAGCATCCTCCACCCTCTCAATGCCTTTCTCCATTTTTTTAGTAACACCTGAAGGGAGAGGCAGAATCAAGATGTGTATAAGAGACAGGAGCAAGACNCCCTGTATGAAATGAAGAGAGCAGCTAGAGATCTCCTATTGGGTGAGCGTTAAACATCAAGGTGGGCGCTAAGCTCCCTTTTTACTAGGATGAGGTGGAGGTTGTGTGTTGCAAGGTGGGGAAAAAGAAACTTGGCAGTGTGACAGGAGCGTGCCACTTGTGTCACGTTGAACCTGCCAGAGGAAATAGGACCTTAGTTTCTTCTACCAGCTTCCCCAAGTAACAAATCAAAGAAGTTGCTTTAAGTCAGTATAAATATAAAAATGAGGCAAATTATGGCTTGAGGATCCTTTTGGATCTTGAATCCTAAATACATGTATCTTAATTGAATTTGACTGCCTTATAGGTGTTGATATTTTTTCCCCACAAGACAAAAATGAGACTGCTTCTTTAAAAAGATCTCCTCTCCCATAGAAACGAGCTTCACATAACAGGATTGTTCTAGAAATCCTTTGTCTGTAGGTCACAGTTTCCCAGTGATATTTGAAGGAATCCTAGCTGTGTGCAACTGAATGCTAAAATCAGTGTACCAGGAGCAAGAAATCCACAGATAACAGTGGTAGATTCTATGCAAAAAAAGCAGGACCAAAGCATTAATGGAGAAAAGGTATAGAGAAGCAGAAGGAAGAAACAAAAGGTAACCAGACCATGGGAAGGTAGAATGATGGATTCCTAAGTCTTAAGATGAGGAGAATCAGTACAGCATCACCAGCTGCATCCAGCCATGGCCATCTGTACAGTAAAAATCTGTGCTCCTTCTAAGTGGATGCACGCATAAAGGCTTGAGAGAGAATGGCATTGATACTGTTCTAAATGTTCACAGAGAGTAGCTTTCTTCATTCGGCTGCCACCTCCACTTATTGTGACACACCACGCACTTTCCTTCATGAAAACTGGTGAGAGGCAGAGAACAGGAATCAAGTCAGACATGGGTCAGTGGGAACTGTCTTGGACCCCATAAATGTCTGATAAATACACCTCTGGGCTGAGATCTAGTTCAGATGTGGAAACTAGCTGATTCAAGCCTTGTTGGGTCCTCCACTAATCTAGGTGCCTTTCAGGCATCAGGATCTGCATCAGGAGTGAGAATGGTGAGCTCATGAAGATGGTGTTTCTCCCTTCACTCTATCTCTGCTGTTCTGATGATGTCTAGCACATGTGTACCAGGCCAAGCTCTTCACGTCTTTTTACAAGTGAATCCCACTCTGGGAATTCTCAAGGACCTGGATGTTGATCGTACTGTGTGAGTGTCCCCAGAGCCTCATGTAGTCTCTGGCACATGTGTATGAGCCCAGGAAGAATCTACAAGTGAATCATCAGATGAGGCCACCAAGCTACTCTGCAAAGAACAAGCAGGAAGGAGAGCCTACAAATGTATAAGTGCAGAGGAGCTAAGGAGGAAAAGGCAGGTTTAGAGACAGGATTTCATGAGAAATCCCCTCTATTTGAACTGTTTTAGTGATCTGAGGCAGAGGCTATTTTATTATAGTGAAGTTGGGCACCTTCAGTGTGGCACTGTTGTCAATTAGGACTAGAATTCATCCCCAATCTGGAGGGAATTTTCTCCAATTAAGAAGGAGGATCTGGAAGAGCCTCTGTAGTTCCTTAGAGCCTCATCATTAAGAAATGGGAAGATGCTGGAAAGGTTGGTTAGAGATCTGAAGGCACCTAGAGTGCTTGAATTTGTAAAAATCTTTCTTCCAATGTCCTGGCTATTTGCATAATAGCAGGAAGTAGAAGGTTTCATTTATAAACCTCCAACTGCTACAGTTTAAGACTAACAGTTTCAGTGGTCTTCCTTTCAGGTGACTCATCTAGAGTACAGGAAAGCTGGATTGCTACATTGATTAAATCTGGATTAGACGTAGTTTCCTATTCCATCCTGGTCATTTTTACTACAAGGTAAAGGTCCCAGTTCAGCTCATTAATAAACAGGGAGTTAAAAGTCTACTCAGGTGGAATCAACATCTGAAGGAAGACAAGAATTTTCTCTAAAAGTAATCTGAAGTCAACTGCAATATTCATGAATAGGTTCATTAGAATTTTTTTACAAGTTTGAATTTTCCTCCAATCAACGGGCTTTGAGAAAGCCTTAGGAATTTCTTAATGAAGTAACCTAGAAATTACCCAATCCTGATCATATAAACCTAAAAATAGCAGGATGGCCTCCCAGGTGTAATTCTAAAATCCTCTTAGAATTTTCCCAATTAGCCATTTTCATCCAAAGCCAGGCCTAGTCTTCACTGACAAACCTATGAGCCAGCTGATGTAAGTCAGAGAAATGAAGTTGATCATTTGAATGATGGTATTAAATTTTTCAGCTAATCTGGGATGATCTTTTATTACTTTGGGAAAATCTGACTATGCTTGCAGTTCAGCTTTCTCCAAGGAATATAAAAAATAAGGGTTTAACCTCTAGATCCTCAGGAGGCTTAAGTTTAAATGGACAGTTTCTCAGAAGTTCAAGAAAAAGGGAGTGGGGAGAGTTTTAGAGAAGAAGGAAGGTTCAGTGGGGGTATAGGAGACATTGCAGGGAAAAAGGAGGATAGCACCAGAGGCAGAGCCTGAGGAAAAACGCCAAGGAAGAAGAGCCTGAAGATTCAGAATCTATTTCTTCTTTGTTTGTTTGCTTCAGTTCAGCTTAAAACATTATTTTAGAAAAGCAATTTTAGGCTCCTGATAACATCTGGAAGCCTCAAATTACCAACTGAAATAGTCATTTTATTCAGTTCTGAAATTTTTGAGCTATGGTGGTCCAAATCAATTTTAAGAAGACTGAGTTTGGGGGTTTCAAAAGTTCCCCATAATTGCCATTGATATTCTAAATTGCCTTTGGTCAAAAGGACTATGGGTTTTAAATATAAAATCTGCCAGAGTTCCTGTGGGTGGGTGAGTGGTGCCCTCATAATATTTAAATAACTGGGATCCTATTTCTCAGAGGTTTTTCTCTAAAATAAGAGAATAATTTTCAAATGGCCTAAACCAATTACACCTCAAACATCCTACAATATACAGAATTCAAACAACCTGTAAACTTAATACCAACCAGTAGTAGGGGGACAAATTTGTCATGGAGGAGCCAGGCCAAGGGCTTTTGAGGCAATTCCCATAGAACAGCCCCTATTCCTAAGGAATAAACCAATGACTGAAAAGAGCACAGTTTCAATGAAACAGCCCCTATTCCAGAGGGAATGGGTTAAAATCTAACCAATTTCAGCTGAAACAGTCTAATCTCAAAATTAGCCCCAAATGCCTTAACCAGAAAGGGTGAAACCTTAATGTAGACCCAAATACAGCCAGTAGCAGAGTTTCGAACACAAAGAGGGTAGAAGCTCAGATTCAGGAGAAAGATAAGACTTCAAACTCTAGTATCTGTGAGAACAGCAGTAGGCAACTACAGCTCAGTTGTGGGTAGCTCATCTTTTTGCTCACCATTCCTGGAGCCATCAGAAGTCTTCTCTCATCCCTTATGGGNGTGGGCTGCCGTCTATGGGGTCGCACAGAGTCGAACACGACTGAAGCGACTTAGCAGCAGCAGCAGCAGAAGCAGAACTTGGCCCAAACTGAAGTGAGTCATTTGTCATCTTAATTCACTCACATATTTGCATATGGCATATCCATTAGGGCTCTATTTTCCCACACCTTCCCGTTTCCAGCAAAGAGTATAAGTTAAAAGCACAGACTGTAGTGTCCCTGGCTGGATTTAAATCCTATCACTGACACCAGTTGTGTGGGACCTGGCTGAATGAATTTACCTAACTTCCCTGTGCCTCAGTTTCCTGGGTTATAGAATGGAGATAATAGTAGTGCCTACCTCAGTGCAGTGAAAAATAGTATGAAATCTGTGTAAAGTGCTTAGAATAATTCCTGGCAAATAGTAAACACTTTACATTTACCGTTACTGTCATGCTCTGTCCTTCATCACTACCCACAAATATTATCTAATTTCCCCATTGTAAAAACCCATTCTGTCTCTTAAAGGGAAGACTGTACATTTGCAACTCCCGCTCAGGTTCAGTCGGCTAAAATCCTGTCTGTTACCCCTTTACTCAACTCTGTGATTACAGCTGCCCTAAACCGCTCTTCTCACTCTTTGCTGCCAATTTGAAATGTCGCAGTCTAATTTTTATTCTAGTTGATATTTCCATAGATTATGATATTTCTGTAACGAATAGATCCTCCTCCCATGTCGTCTCCTGAGTCTTGCTCACGAAAGGTTGACCTTCACAGAGATACTGACCTTTGTTCTTTTTGCAGACCCAGTCTCCTTAGAAAATCTTACCCAGCGTTTATTTGTCTTTCTGTGACTTGCTTATGTCACTTAGCTTAATGTTCTCAAGGTTCTGTATGACTCCACTTATTCAGGGCATTTTAAGTAGTCAAATTCACAGAATCAAAGAGTGGAGTGGTGATTGCCAGGGCTAGAGGGAGTTGGAAATGAGCAGTTACTAATCAAGGGGCATAAAGTTTCAGCAAATCAAGATGAATAGGCTCTAGAAATCTACACAACATTGTAAATGCAGTCAACAATAATGTGCTGCACACTTACTGTATTATATACTTAAAAAAATCTGAGAGGATAGGTCACTAGTGTTCTTACTAAAACAAAAATTTTAGAAATGAATATAAAATAGCCCCTAAAACTTAAATCAGAAAAAGCTGGCAGCTGTGCAATAGACAAGTAGTAAATTTTTCTTCAATTTTTTGGCAAGGAAACCCAGTTCATGTGGCAGTAGCATATTATGGCTTATGTGAAAGATATTTTCTTTTGAGCAATATTAAAGCAAACAAATTATTATGCAGTTCAGTAACATAATGAGCACACAACAGAGTCAACCAAAAATCACTTTGGTAAAACCACAGTAAAGTAACAGACAGTTACTTCTTGCCACCTTGTAAAACGTCCTGCTCATCTCACATTGTTCTCTTAATGTTCTTCAGTGAATCACTGCATTTTATAAAAATTTCAAAGTCTCATCAAAAGATACACCTCTACTGATTGGTTTCTTCTAGTTCCATTTACTTTCCTTGTATCACCAATGAACCACAGTTAAAAGACATGTTAAAATGTTATCTTTTATCCGTGGGCTAAATGAATCATTCTTTTACAGAGTCATAAGAAAGTGATTTAAGTACCCTTCTAAAGGAATATAATTTCAATAAACCAAAAAGGAAAAAAGAAAGTCTCATCAAATTTAACATGTCGGCTATCATCTGGATGATAACGACTGCTCGGGTTTATCGTTAACCCTGAACTCTTCCTGGTACTTTACACTTTCCTGTTGTCTCCTAGACACCCCCACCTGGATGACGTGCAGTGACCTCAAGTTCAGTTCATCTCGGCCAAAACTCCTCTTCTTACCAACTTCCTGACCATCATCCCTACTCCCCACCCCAGAAGAATTGCACAACCTTTGTGCTTCTTCATTCTTAATCTCAGTTTCGACCACATTGTACTGCACCTACTAGCTTTAGCCAGAAATTCCAAACCACCACCTTTCTTTATTTTCCACATTCAGTTAGTCACTGCTGCTGCTGCTGCTAAGTCGCTTCAAATCCCACAATTCATTTTCAGCATCATCACCAGAATCTACCTACTGCTTTAGTTCGTAGCTCAGAAGGTAAAGCGTCTGCCTACAATGCGGGAGACCCGGGTTCGATCCCTGGGTCGGGAAGATCCCCTGGAGAAGGAAATGGCAACCCACTCCAGTACTCTTGCCCGGAGAATCCATGGACCGAGGAGCCTGGTAGGCTACAGTCCATGGGGTCACAAAGAGCTGGACGCAACTGAGCAACTTCACTTCACTTCCATCAACAATCATGTAGACTGGTGACTTCACACTTTTACCTGTAACTTCTTTACAAAGGCAGCTCCATGGCAGGGGCACTGAGCTGCCTGTATGTGCCTCTGCAGCTACTCTGTCCTGGCGAGAATGGTCCCAGCGAAAGCTCACGCAGTTCCCAGCGGCTCGCTGCATAGCACTCAGGGGCAGTGGCCTGCACCTCATTTTTTCTGACATGTTCTGTCTCAGAGATTCTGAAAGTCAGATTCAAGTTTTACTGAAGAACAAGGAGAAGGCTGAAGCTGACAGTGTGGTCTGCAGGTTTTGCAATGTCTAGGCTTTTAGATTAAGCAAGCTCCCATCCTGATTGAAACCAGGGTTTTCTCCTCATCCCTCCCGTATGTGGAGATATTTCGTTGCCCAAAAAGTTCATTTGGGTTTTTCCTGTAACAGCGTATGGCAAAACCTGAATGAACATTTTGGCTAACCCAGTGCAACATGAGGTTGTACTGTTGTGAAATGAAAGTCGCTCAGTCTTGTCCAACTCTTTGTGACTCCAAGGACTGTAGCCTGCCAGGCTCCTCTGTCCATGGAATTCTCCAGGCAAGAATACTGGAATGGGTAGCTATTCCCTTCTCCAAAGGATCTACCCGACCAAGGGCTGGAACCTGGGTCTCCTGTATTACAGGGGAATTCTTTACCATCTGCATGTTATGATTCCTATTTAAAGGATGAGGGAGCCAGGGCAGAGAGAGATTAAATAATTTGTGCACGCACATACTCGATAAGTGGCAAAGCCTATAGTTTGAAAACATCCTTAAAGATGAAAAAGTATTACTTGTCTCTGCTATTGTACTAAGAGGGAAAAAAATCCTAAGATTCTAGTTTACATTCGCTTACTCAGTGGTTCAGTTATTCCTGCCTACTAATGATATGGCCTCCGAACATTTTTGTGAACATGGTCTCAATCAGCACTTTAAAATATATGTGTTTGTGTACATGTTTCATAGACACACACTACTATATTAACACACCATGTAAATTATAAGACAAACACACAGAAACAGAAATCCAGAAGTTTTTCAATTATAAGGTTCTATTTTTTTTTTCTGTACCCCAGAATATTGTTTTGGACACTGCACTTCAGAAACCAGCTATAAAGTATTATTGTTTTTCAGCTGTTAAGTTGTATCCAACTCTTGGCGACTCCATGGAGTGTAACCCACCAGGCACCTCTGTCCATGAATTTCTCAGGCAAGAATACTTGAGTGAATTGCCGTTTCCTTCTCCAGGGGATATTTCCAACCCAGGGATCGAAACTGCATCTCCTGCAGTGGCAGGCAGATTCTTTACCACTGAGCCACCAGGGAAGCCCGTCAGGTATTATGCTTAATAGAAAAACATGCTTTCCTGCATATACAAAAATACTGACTTAAAATCAATATTTATTCACAGAACTGCTTTTCAAGGTGTATTGGTCTGCATGCCACATCCCACAGAGCAACGGTAAAGACAAGCATTGGCAGTTTTGAGATGGCAGCCCTAATTAGGAAAATAAATTATAACTGCCACAGATTATAATCGGACTAATGTGCCCTGGAAACTGCTGGGCTACAGAAGTTTTTAAATTTGGAATCAGGTAGGAGTGATGGGAAGAGGGCTGGATGATTAAGAGCAGATAAGAGTTCTAAATAATTCGAGCTACCTCTGCCTATAATAGCTATGGGACTTGGGTGAAACCCTTAGTAACATGTCCTTTGATTAAATTGCTTTTGCATGTATTAATTCAACTGATGTCATAATAACACTGGGAAATAAGTAGGGCAGATCCTACCACCTTCATTTTCCAAATGAGCAAAGGCTTAAAGAGGGAAAATAACCTGCCTGCACAGCATGAGGTGTAATCAGGCTTCACCGCAGCATTTTTTTGACTTAGGTACTGCCTTGCTTAGCTTCTTTGGGGTTCACATTTTTTAAGGGTTTTTGTTTTATTTTTAATGGACCATTTTTAAAGCCTTTATTGAATTCCTTATAACATTGCTTCTGTTTTACATTTGACTTCCTGGCCGGGTGGCGTGCAGGATCTTAACTCCTTGAGCAGGTTCATACTTTAGTCATATTTCCCTAATTTTCACCTAACGGCTTTTTCCTATTCCAGGAAGCCATTCGAGACACCACATTAGGAACTTCCTTGGTGGTCCAGTGGTTAAGATGTAGTCTTCCAGTGCAGGGAGCATGGGTTCAATCCCTGGTCAGGGAGCCAAGATCCCAGATACCTCTAGCCCCCCAAAACAAAACATAAAACAGGAGCAATATTGTAACAAGTTCAATAAAGACTTTTTAAATGGCTCACATTAAAAAACTTAAAAAAAGGCACCAGATGATGTTTTGTCATTATTATGGACTGCATTTTGTCTCCCCTCCCCCATCCAAATTCTTATATTGAAGCCTTAACTCCCAATGTGATAGTGTTTGGAGGTGGGGTCTTTGCAAGGTAATTGGGTTTAATTGTGGACACTAAGGTGGGGCCCCATGGTGGGATTAGTGCCCTCATAGTAAGTGGGAGAGAGAGCAGCGTGCCCTCACTCTGGATAAAGCAAGAAAGGTGCCTTCTGCAGGCCGGGAGCTGAAACTTCAGCCCCATGATCTTGTGCTTCCCAATCTCCAAAACTGTGAGAAGTAGTCTGTTTCAGCCACCCAGCCTATAGTGTTTTGTTACGGCAGGCCAAGCGGACAGAAACAATCATCGTGTCTCCCTAGGCTATGCTTGAGTCTGACATTCTCTGTTTCCTTAGTTTTGATGACCCTGACAGTTTTGAAGAGTAGCAGTCAGGTATTTTGAAGAATTTTCCTCAACTGGAATTTGACATTTTTCTTACAATTAGACTGGAATTACAGGTGTTTGGAAGGAAGACCCCAGAGCCAAAATGCTATTCTTCTCTTATCATATCAGTATATCTACCACTATTGGTATTAACCGTTTTCAGATTTCTCCACTATAAAGTTGCTTTTTTTCTCCCCTTCAATGCTGTGCTCTTTGGAGGGAAGTCACTACATGCAACCTACACTTTAGGAATGAGGAACAATGGATTTTCACATTTTTTATCTGCAAACCGGCAGGGCTGGATTATTTGATTTCTAAATCACCTTTAGTTTTTTCCCCCTAACAATCAGTGAGAAGTGTTCTGATTTAAAAAGAAGTCTGTATGTACAGAACAGGGTAGGAATATAGGATCACTTAGGTTCAAACCTATGACTTTCACTTACTTAGCATTCACTGCAAACTGTGTGACCACACACACAAAAAAATCATTGCAAATGTAAGGTGATGTCATAGTTTACTTCCTTGGAGATTGGCCCAGACTTGGGCAGGTCACTTACCTCCTGTGTTCAGATTCGGTTCTGAAAGCCTGTGGGGGTCTCTTCTTTCCTATGACAGAGATTTGGATGCAGTGCACTGTTTGCAGTAATCAGTGCTCAGAAATTATGTTGATTGCTGGTTAGTTGAGTCTGACAAGCAAGAAACTCAGTACCATTTTCTATAACTAAACCATAAAATTTAGTAGAAATTTTACCTTGAATACAAACTTTATGTAGTTTACACTTTTCATTCTAGTATAGAATGCATGCATTGAAATTGAACCAACATGAATATATAAAATAAAACAAAGAAGTAAGTGTTAAATGGAAACAGTCTTTAATTTTTATGAGATGAATTATTCTTAAAATATGAAGAATTGCTAATTTTTCATATCAATTTTCTATTTCCTGAATCAGCTTAAAAGTATTCACTTTAATAGATTCTTGAAAGCTCCAATTATTCTAGGAATAATAGGTATTTTTTTCTCCTTAAATATTAGAACACTATTTAGTTGTTCTTTAAGATTTCCTTTTTTAGTGATTATAGCAGCACATCTGTTTCAGATAGCAAGAGCACTGCACCCAAGTGACATGGAATTGTTTTTTACTCACAAACAGTCCTCAGATGACAAACAATTCTTTTGTTTACAACCAATTAAAATCAAGTTTAAGCCCCATTAAATATGATTGCATGGGCAAAATATCCACATTTTTAAAGGCAGGCTCTACAATGTTAGTTTAGAGGAGTGATTGTAATTAATAGTTTCCACATTTTCAGATTTTTTAAAACAATGTTGGTGTAACCATATTTCTATCTCTATAATTTATAAGAGGGAGCAAATGATCTTGTCTCAAATATAGGAAAAAACTTTTAATGAAATTTCTGGAGTTATCAAGTTGGCAAAATGTTTTCAAATGGCATCATTTGTTGTATAGGCCACTGTTGTTCATATACATACTGGCTATACTCTGCATATTAATTGTAGGTTATTTATTACAGAACATTTAAAATGCATAAATATATACAGTGTACTATAACAAACACCCTTCCTCAAGAAAATTGTTAACAATTGTCGTTTTATCACATATGCTATATACATAAACACCATAGGATTGTGTTTTGTATTTTAGCATTTTATTTAATGGTACCATATTTTGAGAATCATTCTATAGTTTACCTTCTTGACTCCATATATATGTTCAAGAGAAATTACTATTGATGTATGTAGTCTAGTTTATTTGAACGGCTATACAGTATTTTATCATGTCACTTAATCAGAGCTTATTTATCCATTTCCTTATTGATGACTTTTGTTTTCAAAAGTTGACTCTTGTGAAAAGTATTGCAATGAACACCCTTGGGTTGTTGCCTTGTACCAGATTCTTTGGGGTATGTGCCTAGAAAATGGGATTTTTTGAGTTGTAAGATGTCATAAACTTCAGCATTATCAGATATTGTCAAATATCTTTTTGTAATGATTGTAGCAAAGTTCACTTCTAAGAGTAATGCATGAAAATTCTTATTTCCAAATATCCTCACTACATCCTCAGACGTTAAATATTTACCAATCTGATGAATATTCTTCTTGTTCTCATTTCCCTGATGACTACTGAGGAAGAGCATTTTTTATACTTATTCAACTTTNAAGTTCACTTCTAAGAGTAATGCATGAAAATTCTTATTTCCAAATATCCTCACTACATCCTCAGACGTTAAATATTTACCAATCTGATGAATATTCTTCTTGTTCTCATTTCCCTGATGACTACTGAGGAAGAGCATTTTTTATACTTATTCAACTTTTTCTTCTATAAACTTCATTGTCTTGTCTTTTTATTGCCTCAAGGACTCCTTTATATATCTTGGGTATTGATACTTTGGTATATAGTTTGTATACCAAAGGCTCCAGTCCATGAGGTCACAAAGAGTCGGACATGACTAAGCGACTGACACTTTCACTTTCATACAGTTAGTAAATATCTTTCCCAGTCCATCACTTGCCTTTTGATTTAATTCTTAAAATACGTATTGACTAGGAAGTTATAGCCTAGTCATTTAATTTTATTTTTGCAATCCTTTATTGTGGAGGTGACTTTAAATTTTGGTGTACCCAAATATATCTCTAATTTCCTTTCAGTCAAATCTAGTGACGTTCTCCATTGAGGTCTTGCATATCTTCCATTTTTAACTATCTTGTAGTTTTCTTTTTATTTTTCCATGAGCTCTTTTAGTTATTATATTTTCTAAGTGAGTTTCTTCTGGTGTTTAAGAATACTACCGATGATTGTATGTTAATTTTATTTGCACCAACTTTGCTGAACTCTTGATTTTCCTTATAGAAGGATATATAAATATGATCATTTTGTTTCTTCCATCTTATTAACTCCTATTTTTTTCTAGTCTTAATGCATTGATTAGGAACTCTATTACAACGTTCAACACTAGCATCCTATCTTCTTGACTTTAAAGAGGATGCTTCTAAAGTTTCACCATTACATATATTTGCTTTATCTTTTAGTAGATGCCCATTGTAAGGTATTTCAGTCAAGATATAGGGTTAGAGGTAACAGGAACTTACCCTGGTTAATTTAAGCTGAACTCAGACAAATCCATTGCCAAGGACACTGTTACAGGCATTGCTGACTCATGGAACTAAGTGCTGGTTCTGCCATCCTCTCAGTATCATGTAGAGGCTCAGACGGTAAAGCATCTGCCTACAATGCGGGAGACCCAGGTTTGATCCCTGGGTCAGGAAGATCTCCTGGAGAAGGAAATGGCAANGTTCTGCCATCCTCTCAGTATCATGTAGAGGCTCAGACGGTAAAGCATCTGCCTACAATGCGGGAGACCCAGGTTTGATCCCTGGGTCAGGAAGATCTCCTGGAGAAGGAAATGGCAACCCACTCCAGTATTCTTGCATATGTGTGCTAAGTTGCTTCAGTCGTGTCTGACTCTTTGTGACCCTCTCGTCTGTAGCCCACCAGGCTCCTCTGTCCATGGGATGCTCCAGGCAAGAATATTGGAGTGGGTTGCATTTCCTTCTCCAGGGGATCTTCCTGACCCAGGGATCGAACTCAGGTCTCCTGCATTGCAGGCAGATTCTTTATGATGGGGCCACCAGGGAACCTCTCGCTGCCATAGCTACTAGAAAACTTATCAGCTCCCTGATGGCTAGCTGTCATCCTCTCAGGATTCAGAGGCCCAAATGTAAGCAGCCAATTAGCTAAAGATAGGGAATAAGCATGACTGGCGCGGGCTTTTCCTTTCTTGTACTGTCCAGATTACATGAACTTCACGACTTGGTACTCCCTCCCCCCACCCCTTCCTCTCTACCACTTGTCTTCTCTTTTCCTTCCTCGCTCCCTTCCTTCTTTTCCTTCTTTTTTTTCTTCTCCCTAGAATGATTTGTACAAGAAAGGGAATATCAGTTTCTTGAAGGTTTGGTAAATCCATTCAGGCTGGTACCTTTGTGGGGATAGAGATAAATAACAAGATAAATAGATGGAATTTAATCATTGTCTGTTTATGTTTTTCTATTTATGTGTTTGGTCATTCATTTTTTTTTCTAGAGACTTATCAGTTTCATGTTAAAAATTTATGAGGCTAAAGCTATTCATAGTATTCAAGTCATTTTTATAAACCTGTACAGCATTTGTAGTTGTGGCCTCTTTTTCATTCCTAATTCAGTTATGTATTGTGCTGTCTCCCTCCTTTTTCCTGATTAATTTTGTCAGATAATTGTCTATTTTATTTTTTTCAGGGAACCAGCATTTATGTTAGTTTATCTAATTTTTATAATTATGGTACAGCGTTTATGGCCTAAATGAAATGATAATTAGAACTTTTAGCCATATGTAGTAATTTCTAGAAAAAAGTTTGTTTCAATGACTCTGAAAAATCCCCTGGAAAATATTATTTTCTTCTATGTTGTTCTTGCAAGGAGGATCATAATAGATACACATGAGTGTCAAGATATTTATGTGGATTTTTTTTTTTAATGAACATATGTCCATATAGGATTTGTTAGATAAATGTCATTGTGATACATGAACATACATGCCCTGTCCTCTAGGACTTTTCAAGCTAATGAAAATTTAGAGCCACTCTTTATAGTCCACCATACTGTTATGAGTCAAGGGCTTTATTAATCAGTTCTCATTGACACTGGGAACTGCCTTCCTGGGAGAGTGGCTGGCCTGGATTTCACAGCATGTGAGCTTGTATTCCATCCTGCAAAGCTCTCTCTTCATACCAGACCACACATATGGCTCAAGGAGGGCTATTTACTTTGTCCTTTTAGAGTCTGAGAAATCATTGTTTAGTGGTCTGGCATTATCTATATTTACTTGGCTTGATTTGGGGATGGAGTATAATCCTAGGTCTTGATGAAAGGATTTTCATGTGTTAACCTTTTGGGTCATGATATTTGTGGGATTTTTCCCACTCATAAAGTGATTTGTGGAAAAAATGTGTACTGATCTTTAGTTTAGGATTAAAACAGATATACCCAAGAGAGATGGGTCTATAAAATTCATCTTCACTTGAGAAATGCAATAAACAAACACTTCTAAAATATCTTGTTGATTCAGTTATTTCAGTCCAAAAGCCAGTTGGAGATCTGTTCTATATCAAGGTTCTCCAGCCCTCTTGTGAAAAGGGGCTGACTCTCACAGCCTTGCAGGCTTGAAGGGGAGTGGATACAGTGCCAGGGATGGTTCTCCTCACAGCCCTCCAGGGTCTGCCCATCCAGGAGTGTTTGTATCCCCAGGAGGAAACTGGATGGTGTGGGCTCAAGGCTAAGAGCAGAGACCATGGTCAGGCTTACTATGAGCAGCCAGTCCAGGATTTTAGAGGTGTCCTGGCTGATCCGCATGATGCCAGATAACAACTCTCTTCCTGTTGGGCATCAGGGTCCAGGATGGCGGGGAGTTGCATCTAGGGGATGTTGTTGTTTGGTTGCTAAGTCTTGTCTGACACTTTGTGACCCTATAGACTGAAGTCTGCCAGGCTCCTCTGTCTATGGGATTTCCCAGACAAGAGTACTACAATGGGTTGTCATTTTCTTCTCCAGGGGCTCTTCCCAACCCAGGGACCGAACCCGCACCTCCTGCATTGCAGACAGATTGTTTACCACTGAGCCAGCCTGGGGAAGCCCCATCCAAGGGACATAAAGGGTGATAAATGAGATCCTACATATGAGGAACCAGCCAGAGCGGCACTCCCTCCTCCTCCTCCTCCTCTCACGCTGAGCACCTCCTGGACTTGCCTGTGTAAGCCCCAAACGTTTGCTTGCACTTGGGCACCAAACCGCTAACCCTACTAGACGCTAACCCGCTCTGATTGCTACAGTTGCATCAGCTAGGATCTGGGTTGGCAGCCAAACAAGCCAATGGACTGTGTCATCGCAGACTTCCCACACCAAGTGGAAGGCACAGAAGGACTTGGAGGCCTGGTCGTAGTTCCTGCTGCTATTAGTCATGGTGTGTTAGTGGAATGCAAGCTCAAAAAACTATTTCCTAAGTGCTTTCCAAGGACCTGGTTCCTCACACAGATAGTTTTTGCCAATTGTAATGACAGGGAGAAACTAGAGTGTCAGGGAGAACAGAATTTATGCTTTAAGTTTATTTTGGATCAGATTTTCCTTAAAAATAAATCTCCACCTGATCCTAATTTTGATTTCAGTTCCATAGACTGGTGATCTGAGTGTTGAGGACAGAGATCTTAGAATCTGTTTATATTGTATAAATACAGAAAGGACTGGTTCTGAGTTGAAGGATCAGATCGATGTTTGAATATAAACTTAAAACCTCTCTAAGTCACATGTTATTTTTTGAAGCATTGAAATCAGTCTTTGCAAACGCCCTAAATCCCTTTGAGAAACTTTAAATAAGCACTGAGTTTTCTTGCCATAAAGTTCTGCACTTCATCTAGAAAGCCTCTTTTAGAAAAATAGCTCTGAAAACCTGAAGCTGGCAAAGAAGCTGGACAAGCTGAAAGGAAAATGATAGAAAATTCTGGTTTGTGGTAAAGGGGAACAAAGGATGGGGAAGAAGTAATTATTGTCAATTTAAAACTCTGTATTAAATTTCTGTTGTACAGCATTGAAGACTGGCAAAAATTTCAATTTGTTTTATCCAGACAGTTACAGTGCTGGAGCTGAAGCTCCAAGACTTTGGCCAACCTGATGCAAAGAGCCAACTTGTTGGAAAAGGCCCTGATGCTGGGAAAGACTGAAGGCAAAAGGAGAAGAGGGCAGCAGAGGATGAGATGGTTAGATATCATCACCGACTCAGTGGACACAAACTTGAGGAAACTCCAGGAGATAGTGGAGGACAGGGAAGCCTGCCATGCTATAGTCCATGGGGTCGCAAAGAGTTAGACATGACTTAGTGGCTGAACAACAACAGATGCAGTGTTATATGTGTTAGAAATCCAGCATGTGGATGTCACTCCTTAAATTTTAATAGCACAAGAGATGGGAACAGCAAGGGATGAAGGAGAAAAACATAACACAGGCTTTCACAGTCCACAGAATGCCAAGTGCACTTGGGGATTTCAGAGGTAAATGAGGGAAGGAATTGAATTTGGGCAGTGCCTCACTTTTATCCATGTTACAAGTTTCCAGCAGCTCCAATGTTCTGCTAACATTTGATAATTCTATGGATGGTAAGTTTGGATGGTGGAGGAAAGGGGCTGGCATTAGGGTAATGACCCGAGGGACCCCAGAGTAAACTGGGGTCAGCTTGAGGGTCTCAGGACAGCATAAGGAGAAGGGGAGAGAATGCACAGATGGCATTGCCCCATTTACAACTGAAGTCAGCCATGCCTGACACTCCAGAGTGGTATTTCTCCAAGTGTGGCCCCCAGGACAGCTTGCATCCAAATTACCTGGGAACCTGTTAAAAATCCAAGTTCCCAGATGACACGCCACATCAGTGAAACCAGAACAGTGGGAATGGGGCCCGAGACCATGCATCTCAAACAAATATCCTCGGTAATTTCAAGGCACGCAAACTCCTTTGTGAGCCAAAGAATAAGTCAAAATTAAGAAAGAAAGTGCAAGTTGGAAAGGAACCTACAAATACCAAAAAATCCCTCTGCGTAGGCTTCCATAACCCTTATGTCAGGATCTCCTCTTTAATTGCCTTCAGGGTCACTGGGAAATTTTCAAACTTTCATGAATTTTTGGAGAATTTCTAGTGTAAGAAAGGAAAGAATTGCAAAATGAAAAATAAGTGGATAACACTGGGACAGACTGGCCAGGATCACTTTCATACCTATCCTTTTTCCATCTTGAAATGTAGAATCCAGCCATAGGGAGCTGATTGCATTTCCTCAAATGGACTACGCTTTCCCTTAGCTTAGTGCCTTTGCACTCGGTTGTTTCTTCTGTTTAGGATGTCTTTATCTTGAGGGCAGATTTCTATTTGTTTTTAATGTCTTAGTTCAAGTGTCATTTCCTCTGGGGAACCTGACCACCTCGGATTCCATATTGCACAATGCTCTGTAGTAGTTTAATCACTCAATCGTATCTGACTCTTTGCAATCCCGTGGACTATAGCCCACTAGGCTCCTCTGTCCATGGAATTCTCCAGGAAGAATACTGGCGTGGGTAGCCATTCCCTTCGCCGGGGATCTTCTCGACTCAGGGATCAAACCTGGGTCTCCCACACTGCAGGCAGATCCTTTACTGTCTGAGCCACCAGGGAAGCCCAGCAATGCTCTATAATAGCACTTAATACCCTCTACTGAGTTACTGATTTGTCTTTGCCATTTGCCCATATATTTTTCAGGGTCATTTACTTGTCTCCTCTATTTAGTACAGAGGTTAGTACATGAAAGCTGCCTAGCAAATGTTCTTTAGTAAATGACTTAATGTCAGTTCAGTTCAGTTGCTCAGTTGTGTTCAACTCTTTGTGACCCCATGGACTGCAGCACGCCAGGCATCCCTGTCTATCACTAACTCCTGGAGTTTACTCAAACTCATGTCCATTGAGTCGGTGATGCCATCCAACTGTCTCATCCTCTGTCATTCCCTTCACCTCCTGCTTTCAATCTTTCCCAGCATCAGGGTCTTTTCTAGTGAGTCAGTTCTTTGCATCAGGTGGCTAAACTACTGGAGCTTCAGCTTTAGCATCAGTCCTTCCAATGAATATTCAGGACTGATCTCCTTTAGGATGGACTGGTTGGATCTCTTTGCAGTCCAAGGGACTCTCTCAAGAGTCTTCTCCAATACCACAGTTAAAAAGCATCAATGTCTTAATGACTTAATGTCATGATCATACTGCTTAACTTGTGTATTTCAGTAATGAGAATATTTCTACTTCACCTTGTGTAAGATTCCATTTGGAGAAACTGAGAATTTTAGTTGAATAAATGAAACAGTCATCGTCATCCAGTAACATGAATTAATTCAACCTTTGGTTTTCCAAGGGTGGGAGAGAAACTACACACAGAATAAGAAAGAGTAATTTTGACACAGATTTTAGGTTAAACTGGTTCTGAGTGCAGCCATGCAATGAATGGGTGAGGTTTGTATGTGGGCACTGAGCGGGAAGGAGTTGACAGGTGGGCTACAGACAGGTGGGAAAGCGTGGGGTGGAGTTGGGGTAGAGGGAGGAGGGTGCAAACTGCTTATTTAACATCTTATCTAGCGATGGCCCTGCTGAATGGAGGGAGAAAACTCTTTTTCCTGTGATGGCCATGGCCTCCTCATGGCTCCTAAACACAAAGTTCAACTGGGTCCCTGTTCCAACCACCTGAGCAAATGAAACAGGCTTTGGGGACCTGGCCTGAGAAGTTGATCACCCAGAGGAAAAAATGCATTCAAAGTTCCTTAAGACAGACTTTCAAACAAACTTTTGGAATCTAACCAACTCAGAAATTGAACAAGGCCTAGATTAGCTTTCTCTTAGAAAGCAACTTAGTAATGAAAGCAGATTATATTTGTGCAAAGATCAGGACTTAGGGGCTTCCCAGATGGCTCAAAGATAAAGAATCCACCTGCCAAAGCAGGAGACATGGGTTCAGTCCCCAGGTCAGGAAGATCCTCTGGAGAAGGAAATGGCAGCCCACTCCAGTGTTTTTGCCTGGGAAATTCCATGGACAGAGAAGCCTGGCGGACTACAGTCCATGAGGTTGCAGAGTCAGACACGACTGAAACCACTGAGCATGCACTCACAGGACTCTAGAGATACCACAGGGTATTTCAGGAGAGGGAAACTAGTTGCAGTTTGAGGGTTAGGAGATATTAAAAGAAAAAAAGCACATTCCTTAAAGAGCAACACAATGACCAAACTTTCTGAACTCAAAAGCAGACATGATCCTATAGGTCATATAACATATGAGTTGTCTCACTCTGAAGAATTTGTAGTGTGATCAGCATATAAAAAAGAGGACTCAACTGTGCCAAGACAAGCAAGAAAATCTGAGTAGTTTAATGCAGGCCAGTCTCCACTTCTAAAACACATTTGTTGTTGTTCAGTCACTAAGTCATATCCAGCTCTTCCCTACCCCATGAACTGGAGCATGGCAGGCTCCTCTGTCCTCCACCGTCTCCCGGAGTTGGCTCAAATTCATGCCCATTGGTTAGACGCTACCCAACCATTTCACCCTGTGCCATCCCCTCTCCCTTTGCATTGAATCTTTCCCAGCATCAGGGCCTTTTCAAATGAGTTGGCTCTTCACATCAGGCAGCCGAAGTATTGGTGCTTCAGCAAATTCATTAACAAATATTTATTAAGCCCAAGCATGTGTGTGTGTGTGTGTGTGTGTGTGATACTTCAGCACATAAGAGGTGTTTAATAAATATTTTTGAATGAATGGATGAGTGAACATCTACTGTGTTGGGTACAGTCCTGGAGCTGGGGTGTAGTCCTAAGACACACATGGTATTGATTCTCATGGGCCTTATTGTCTAGTGGGATAACAAACAAAAGTCCTATGTTTAGAAAAGAAAGTACTAGTTTCTGTTGGGGCAACATGTAGCAATTAACTTAGGCCAGAGGGTCAGATAAAAATATCTCCATGGGAGGTATAAAATAAATAAGATAGAAGCATGTGCCATACAACACAAGGAATATAGCCAATATTTTATAATAACTGTAGAGGGAATACAATCTGTAAAAATATTTAATCACTGTATCACCTGAAATGTTGCAAGTCAGCTATACTTCAGTAATACATACACAGACACATAGATGTATAGGTATCTCTGTGGAGGAGTGAAAGGGAAGAAGGAACAGGGCTACCACATAAGGCTGAACAGGTGGTGCCCTGCGCCAGCCCTAGGGGGCCCATCCACACATGAGTTGGTATGGAGGAACGCCAGGGACAGAATGGTATACGCAACGGCCTGAATGCAGGAGTGCAGCAAATGCAATCACAACTGTGGTCTAGAGAGGCAAGGGAAAAGTCAGGAGGACGAGGCTGAGAGAATTAGACACGCCTGTCCAGAGAAGGTTAAGGATTTGGTTAACTTTATCCTAAGGGAGAGGGAAGCCATATTCCATTTTGAGATTGGTATTTTGGAAAGAAAATCCAGTACCCCTGGTTGCAGGGTGGAAAATGTTTTGGAGGTGGCAAGAGTGAATACTGGGCTGAAAAATACAGCAGCCTGAGCCTCAGTGATGGGAGAGAGAGTCCAACTCAGAGTCAACGAGATGGGCCAGTTGATTGGCTTTGGGGATTAAGAAAAGGAAAAGAGTCAACTGTGTATAGTGGGAATGATGTGTGTGTGTGTGTGTAAAAAACCTAGATGTGCAAAAATTCTTTATCTTTAAAATAAATTGAACTCTGATCCTTTCTCCTGCTCTTTTGTGGTTCTCTCTCCACACCTTTATAACCTGAGAATGTACAATATGAAGGGGTCGAATACCTACCCATAGAAGACACTCTGGGAGATCCTTCAAATCTCCAGTCCATACCCCTAGGAAATACCTGTTGTCCAAGTCATGGTTAATAGACCGCAGAGGTCTTTTACTGAAGCCAGGAGCCCCCTTGCTTAGGACAGAGCCTCCTAAGCTGTTCCCAGCAGCGATTTCTTCCTGGCCTTTACCCAGCTAAAGGTAGTAACAGATGGTGAGGTGACGTTTCTACTCTCGGGACCAAAACCTCGCAGACTTCCTCTTGCATGAGGAATTCCTCTTCTCCCTTCCTGTCCTGGCAGGCACTTGCTCTGTGGTTTCCCCTTTGGGACACCAGATCTCAAGTATTTTTTTAGGGTTCATTATTGGGATCCATGAACTTGGGTGGGAAAAATATCACATTTTAATTTTCATAGGTATCTAACTACAGTTCATCTTGTCCTTCAAGTACGAATATAGGCGCAAGCTACAGTTGTGTCAGGAGTGTTTGCAACATTGTCATCAATAGGAATCACAGAGGTTTTCATATTCTGTTGTAGATATCTGGAAACATAGTTTATCACATCAGTTCTTAGATATTGTATTTAACATATTAATAAACCTACATGCTAAAAATCATAAATCTGTTTTAATATTTTGGTAATTGTATTTCAGTATATTTGATTTCCTTTAGAATACTATGCATTTTAATTTAGACATGCAAAAGCATTGTCAGTCTGCCAGAGATGTCTTCCAAGCTTTTGACTTAAACATCTGGGGATATTTATTGAGTTGAGAAAAACTGGAGAAAAGGCAGGTTTGAGGTTGGAATGGATGGACAGAGATGATATTAGGAGTCAGATCATAATGTGGTATAGCTAAGCTCAGTTAGCCTGTGAACTCCGGAGAAGGCAGTGGCAACCCACTCCAGTACTCTGGCCTGGAAAATCCCATGGACGGAGGACCCTGGTAGGCTGCAGTCCATGGGGTCGCTAAGAGTAGTCGGACACGACTGAGCAACTTCACTTTCACGCATTGGAGAAGGAAATGGCAACCCACTCCAATGTTCTTGCCTGGAGAATCCCAGGGATGGCGGAGCCTGGTGGGCTGCCATCTATGGGGTCGCACAGAGTCGGACACGACTGAAGCAACTTAGCAGCAGCAGCAGCAGCAGCAGCCTGTGAACTCAATATGTTATAGTGAAATACAGAAAACTTAGCTGTAATCCAAAAATCGAACCGAAACCTTTAAACCAAAGCTAAAGTTCTGCTTAAAAATATGAAGCGCTAGCAGGGAAAATATTTCTATTCAGGTTATGTTTATTCTAAAAGCCTCTTACGCAGTAAATCTATTCTTTGAAATGGAATTGATTGCCCAGAAGAGCTGATTTTCTTCCTGTCAACTTTATGCTAACTAAAAGAACACAAGAGTATATTTAGAAGTAGTCATTATATTTCAGAGAAAGCCTGCATAATAACTCAACTGAGTACCCTTAACTAATAATCGTAACTATGTAAATCTTGTAAAAATACACTTAGGGTCAAAACAACTTGATATATTCTTTACATGAACACACACACACACAGCTTTTCAATCTTTTTATTAGGCTGAAGTATAATAAGTTGCTGGCTTTGGGTGAAAAATAACTGTTGAAATATAAGTTGTTTTGTGTGGGTTTCAAATCATATGACCAAAAGTTCTGGGCCAGTACCTTGGGATCTCTGATGAATTAAAAGGAAATCTCTGATATTCATGTCAAAACAACTCAAGATCAATTCAGACTAGATAGTCAGATGGACAAATAGATGTTTTCCTTATATTTAACTGAAAGATAAATGTTGAATCTGAGGGCACTATATATTCATTTCTATCTTTAATCATTTCAAATTTCTTGGAAACGTAGACTGTTAAACCTGGTAACAACCTAGATAACTACTCAGGGATTTAGGTAATCAAGTAAACGACTGTTTCAATTTATTCATTTTTGCTTATGCAAATCAAGATTTTATTAAGCTGTCCATGTCTCAGTCTTGGGAGCACCATGGTTGACTTTTTTTCTATTTTTTTTAAGTGGAAGTGTAATTGATTTACAGTACTATACTAATTTCAGTGTACGACATAGCGCTTTGATATTTTTACACATTACAAAATTATCACCATGATAAGTCTAGTTGCCATCTGTCACCATACAAAGATTACAGTATCATTGACCATATTCCTCAGGCTGTGTATTATATCCTGTGACTCATTTGTTACTGCAAGTTTCTACATCTTAATCTCCCCTCACTTGTTTCACTCATTCCCAGCCCACCTCCCTTCCCTCTGGTGACCACTAGATTGTTCTCTGCATCTGAGTCTGTTTCCTGTTGTGCTACATTTGTTCATTTATTTTTTAGGTTTCCTGGTGGCTCAGAGGTTAAAGCGTCTTCCTGCAATGCGGGAGACCTGGGTTCAATCCCTGGGTTGGGAAGATCCCCTAGAGAAGGAAATGGCAACCCACTCCAGTATTCTTGCCTGGAGAATCCCATGGACGGAGGAGCCTGGTGGGCTACAGTCCACAGGGTCACAAAGAGTTGGACACCGCTGAGCAACTTCACTTTCACGTATAAGCAAAATCGTACAGAATTTGTCTTTCTCTGACTTATTTCACTTAGCTAATACTCCCTTAGTCTGTTCGTGTTGTCACAAATGGCAAAATTTCATTCTATAATAAATGTTTCCATTTATTTCCACTGGTTACAGGGCAGTCTTGAGGTCAGAGAGATCTTGATTTATCTATTTATTTGACAACCCCCTTTTGCTATCTCCTCATTAAGCCAGATACTGATAGACGCAAACTTCAAATGATGAACAAAATTCATCCTAACTACCTTACACAGGATTGGTTTTGCAGGACTTGGTTTTCTGTTATTGGGGTCAGATAAGGATAAAAGCATACGCCTCAAAGAGTTGTTATGAATATTAAATGAAATTCATGCATGGAAAGTGTTTGGCAAAGTGTCCAGCATACGGTACAGTTTCAGTGTGCCTAGGTATGGACATTACTGTGGACCAAACCCTCATTTTAAAGCTGAAAAAAACTGTATCACCCAAACTTTTTCATTCTGCTCACACCGCCAACTTCTCTTACCTCTGCCTGGGTTTTATTCTGACAGCCTTGTAATGTGGTGGCAAAAATGGACACTGGGAGCTCTAGACTCACACTGTTCTTATGCTAATGATTCCAATGAGAAGACTGCCTTTGCCCAGAGATTGGTGGGTGGTAAGCAGAGTGAGGGATTAGCCCCACTTGGACCACATAGAAAGTATTTATGAGAAAGTATTTCCAGGACTAGAAACCAAGGATCAAGGAGAGGCAGGCTAGATAGATGAGCTGTAGCCACCACAGTTCACTGTAGTGAGACAGATTGGAAAATGTGTGGAGGAAGTGGTGGGGGTGTGTTTGTGTGCACACACGTGTGTTTTTGTACTGTGACTCTGACTTAGGTGAAGTCTAGAGCAATGGACCAGAAACCACAAAACTGATCAGTTCCTAAAGAGAAAGAAGGCCGAATGTACACTCAGCAAATGTCACGTTTCATATTTG
Source organism: Neotragus pygmaeus (assembly GCA_006410875.1). Lineage (NCBI taxonomy): Eukaryota > Metazoa > Chordata > Mammalia > Artiodactyla > Bovidae > Neotragus > Neotragus pygmaeus. The sequence continues at coordinate 477,670 of SJYV01052401.1, read as the reverse complement.
CATTCAAATTCTTTCATTTTACGCGCATTTGCGCAACTTATTATTTAATATGAGAAGGTCCGCTGCAGCCTATGGATTCGAGCCACTGAATCAGGACTCCTGTGAGTGCAGTGATTCAGAAAAGGCAAGTGAAAAGGAAAGTGAAGTCGCTCAGTCATGTCCAACTCTTTGTGACCCCATGGACACCAGGCTCCTCCGTTCATGGGATTTT